>VDFB02097008.1:0-21094 GCA_007258455.2 Sequoia sempervirens
CATAGGGGGTGTTACAAATTGACTTCTAATGGGAAGTGTGATGCCTCTACAGGCTCTAGATGTGGGAATTTGCTAGGGATGTAAGCACACTATGTGGATATCTGCGTGTCACACGGGTTTCCCCGATAGTTATTCCTTTACCAACACACAAAATGACTGCCAAGTGGAACAAATGCAGTGGATTATGTGGAATTTAGCCTTCGAATTTGGTTTTCTAAAGCAAGGAAGGGTAAAAGGGGAATTTGCATAAGGGGTGCAAATTCACTCCTATATAGGTAGACCAAGAAATTGACATCTCTGGAGTATTTTTCCACCACACTCTTTGGAATTATTATTCTCTTATTAATTCTCATCTAAACCATTCCAAACAATATTGCAAGAGAAAATTCTTAAGCATCTGATCTACCAAGATTCATCATAATATTTCTTATCTGGTGTTCTATTGGTTTTGTATTTGTCCATTCAACTTTTCCAATTACCAATATCTCCTTCATGATGTAGAAAAGTAAGAAAACTATTAAAGTACCATACCCGAATGTATTATTTTTGTTCTTTTTGATTTCTTTCAAATTCTTCACCAAGTGTTATCAAAGTAACTCGCAAAGATCATAATACAGACCATTCTCAATCATGTCATTTAATGCAATGTGAGCAGTAGTAGTAGAGACTATATAGCCATTTTAAAGTAGAAAAATTCCATTTCCAACAAGAATTGTGGCATCCTAGATAGCCAAATTTCCAAATGTGTTGAAAATGAGTTATTTTCCTTGGAGAGTTGCACCAGTCTTTTGAATTAATTCTTGATCATTGATAGACTTTCGCTTTGGTACTGGTCTAGAGGATCACAAACCAGTCACATCCCTTATTTCTTTCTTGGTTATCGATTGTGTAAGTTCAATCCAAATAGACTTGTCATGAATCCTTCTCAATATAATTTGAATGTAATTCTTGTTGAATTCAAATAGTGGAAACGTCTGCCATACAAGTCTCCAATTTCTTTTCAACTAGGGTTTTGTATTATGGTTTAATGATATTGTAACTTTCATCCAAATTTTTTTCCACAATATACTCAATACAATAGAGAAAATTTCTTCTATTTTTCCATATATGTATGCATAGATATCATCAGTAGGTGAAACTCTAAGGGGAGTGCTAGAAAATGCACTTGCCAAATCTTCTGACATATTTTTCAAAGAATTCCTCTTCAATTTAACTTGTAGTCTATCTGATAAATTTAATACCTTTGAACCATCCATTGCTTTTAAAATAAAAATCCTTGAGAAGAATTGTTAAAGAAAAATACCTCTTGAATTTACTTCGGCAAAGATTAGGTTTCGATGTTTTTCTTTTGAAAGATGCCTTGAATCCACTTCCTATTCTTCAATTTGATTTTCCTTTGCTTCAAATGAATTTTTCTTCTCAAACATATTTTTAACTCCATGATTTGACCCATATCAATAAATTGTGTCATCAATAAATGCTTCAGAAAATATTGTCAAACTTCAAAACCTTGTATCATAGTTAATTTTACATATTCTCCACAAAATTTTGCATCACAATATTTTCTTCTAAAACTTTTCTTCTATAGCTTTAGGCATTCCTTTTTTAATACATATCTTTTTGTCAAGTCATGGAATATCATATTATAGGGGTTCATTATAATTTTTTGTTATTGTTCCCCGTAAGCCTTGGCATTGGATTAGTTTTTACAGGAATTATTTGTACTAGAGGCTGATATAGATGTATTTGTAACTTTCCTGAATCATCTTTGTTCTTAAAATCATCTTTCTTTCTCAATATCTTTTCCATTTCTTTCTTAACATCATTAGGATCAGCTTTCTTTACCAATTCATTCCTCTTTTCTAGATTAAACTTTCTCTATTTTTTCTTCTACAAACTTCTTAAATATGTCTAGGTTTGTTGCAAAGGTAGCATGCAACACTTTTCTCTTCAAACTAACTTCTATTCATCCTTGATCTACACTGGTTAGCTTATGTCCAAATACATTGCATGTGAAATAATAGCCACTGAAAGATTGAAACATTCTCCTTGTATTATATCTATTCGGCATTGGACTTCTGGACTTAGTACTTCTATGTCCAAATTTCTTGCATGCAAAACATTGTCCAGAGAAGAATCAAACATTCTAATTCATTCTAGTTCTACATTATATTGCTTTATGTCCATATTTATTGCATGAAAAACAATTACCATTGAAAAATTGGTACCTTAGAGAATTTGGTTGTCTAATGGAAGGTCTTCTAGCATTGCTTCTTTGATTTTTGAATTGTTTCCTATTTCCAAAAAAGTCTTCTTTTGATTGTCAACCTTGATAGATGTCTGATTTTCCTTTGAAATTTGTCCTTCTTCAAGTCCCAAACCACCTTTTTTCTTAGAGGGTTTCTATATTGCAAATAATTCACTAAGCATTGTAGTACTCATTTTGAATTTCTCCTCATGTGTTCTTTCCTTTTTTAGATCAAATATGAGATTTACCACTTCTTGTTCAAGTATAGAGAATTCTTCAATCTTTCTTTGCATCAATGCATTCAAACATTCTTCAATCCTCTTCTTTTCTTCCATTTGTACTTTTAGTTTGATGATCTCTTCATTTTATTCCTTCATATGTGTAATGACTTCCCTATGTCTTTCTCTAAACTTCTTGATTTGTTCTCTCAATTTACTGATACATTCATTCTCTTCTCCTAGGATTTCCTTCAAGATTTTGTTCTTAGTTTCAACTCTATCGAGATCTTCAAGAGTAGCCTTAAGTTCTTCTTTGTCAAAAATGCAGCCATCTTCTATATATTCAATTGTATAAAATTCTTTCAGTGGAACAAGACACTTCTTGTCAGCCATGTGTTCAAACTTCAAAGATCTTCCTTAAGATGTTAGACTTTTCTAAAGGAACCAAACTCTGATACCAATTGTTGAACATTCAAAATACTGAGAGGAGGGAGTGAATCAACATTCTATAACTTTTGAACATAGTATATTTAATCGCCAAACCATATTATTTGGTATAAGAAATGAAAGCATGAATTATCCACAAAGCCATAAAATACATTAACACCAGGATTTTTATGTGGAAAACCCAAAATGGGAAAAAACATGATGAGGATTAGCTCACAATATTTTATATCCGGATATAGTATATTACAGGGGCTCATTGCCAGGACACACTATCCTTATAAGGCTCACAGCTAGAGTTAAGTATAATACAAAAATGTGGCTCACTTCCAAGGAGTGAACTAATGGAAAGTTTACCTCTCTTTTGTTGTATTTCAGTTACTTTGAAACTTTTAATATGAAGTACTACTTTGCTTATTAGTCACACAATTTTTCTTTGAATCTGAACTCTTTCCACTAAATTTGCATGTTCGCATCATACAACACTAATCACATTTGATATATTATTTTTAATTGCTCATCCACATATCTCTCACACCTCAATTATAATATATCTCACGTATATATACATAATTACATCTGTGCACATCAATTAGGTTGACCTAATTAGATGTAAACAAAATAGTCCAAGATAGTGTTTGTCAGCACCCCATAAAATTTAAAATCATCTTTACACTCAAACAACCCATGCAATACTTGATTTAAGTCTGCATGGATCTAAAATAGATCCAACTAACATCTGTAAAGTTTATTTAATCTTCTCAACACATATCATGTATTAGGTAAGCCTAGAATAGGGCCTAATCACAAAAACTTCCAAACATACACACACTTCCCAACACATACACCTTCCAAATTTGATATTTCTTCATTTTCTTATTTCATTGACATTAATGAGACTACCTCTAGAATTGCAACATCAAAACATTATTCATAAGAAAATACAAAATCTCCCACATAGGTATACTAAATGGAGAGATGACAGTAATATACAGAGTTGAACTTTGTCATTGATATCTTCCACTACTCTTCACAAAACTTCTTGAGATCTTGAATATAGTTGTATGAGCCATCTGTAATAATATGGTTAAAAGAGCATAGTTATACCTTTTCTTGTAGTGAAGTGCAAACCAAAAAACCAATGCACTCAACCACAACACCATCAACAAAAAAAACTTAGCCGAATTTTTTGATAGATCAACTTTCTGGTATTGATAGTACTATACAAATAACACCAAAAATGCTTCCCCACTATCTTGACATCAATGAAAATGCAAGGTCAGCCAAATCAACCTATGTATGTACACTTCATGGTCATGTTTCTAGGTTACATCAATAATGAAAATCTTCCAAAATTCCAACACTTCACATGATCTTTAACTCCATATTTTTTTTTCCTTATATCCATTTTTAGAAACTATTTTATATCCATGTTCATAAATTTCTTCCAACTCAGACGGAGAAGTATTGTCCAAATTCTTATGAGAAGAATTGATTCTTTTGCAAGAATAAAAATCCTTTTCAACTTTTTCACGTTAGGAATTTCCAACACATGATGGATAAAGGCTAAAGAGCCCCAATCACTATCAAGGGTTAATTTCTTTGGATTTTTTGGCATAGACAAAGATTGAACAAATGAAACACAAGACTCCTTAAGTTTATATTGTGAGGTTTTGTACTCTCCAATAATGGGGAGTGTAAAATCTAATGTCCTTCAATAGTCACCACAACATGTATTTGAAGATGAAGCAATATCATGATCATTATGTGTATTCAACTCTTTGGACTTTTGTGGTGAGATTGTAGACTCCCCATTGAAATGAGGTGTAAAATCTAATGACCGCCAATATTTTCCTAAATTTTTTTATAAGTAAACTATGATCATCATTATCTTAAACGTGTATGATCTTGACCTTTGAAGTTGAATTAAAAGTATTAGAGAGTTTGAAGTGAGCTATGTTGAGCTTAAATTTTTTAATCATGACTTTGTTCATCCACTTTAACTATATATATCTTTGTAGACACTAAAAATTGTCCTCTACCCATGAACCCACCTTTTCATATCAATTCCTCCTTCTACTTGCATAATTAAATAATTTTAATTATTTAATTATCTTTTAACGTCATATTCCTCTATTAATTAAATAATTCTTAATTATTTAATTAATTCATTTTTTCCTTTATTCTTCCCTTGATTAATTAACAAAAAATTGTTTATTTAATTACACAACTAATTAGCCCCTTCCTTTCTATAATTAAATAAATTTTATTTATTTAATTATTTACTAATTTGTCATTTTCATCCACTTTTGAATTAAATTATTATTTAATTTAAAAGTCAACATGTCACATGTCTTTTATAATTTAATAATGCTTTTATTATTTAATTATTCACCTTCCCTCCCAAATTAAATAATTTAATAATTATTTAATTTTCTCCAACAACCTCTTTTTATGTACCAACCTCATTATCTTGCCATTCTTATCTTATCTTCTCTCATTCATTTTCCACCTTTGATTGAATTATCTTATAATTCAATCTTGGCCATTAATCCTTACCATTTCCCTAATTTTTCCCTAACCCTATTTCATACTACAACTACCAATATTGGCCAATTATTGAGACATATTAATGGCATCCAATCTCAACCATCCATCCAAATTAGGCATTGTCTATAAATCAATCCTCTCATAAGTCATTTGGGGGGTTGATTCTTCAAGTATCCTTACGCTATCAAAATTAATCTTGAATCATCCATTTCTATCTATCATCATTCATATATCATCTCCATCTCAATGTTATGCTATTGAATTGAGCAAACAACATATCAAATCAATCGGATAAGATTTGGATTAGGTAATGCATGTTATTGTTTAATCATTTTTATTTTATCTAATTTTTTCATATACAATCTTGTTATTGTATTCATAATTAATCTCACAATGGATAGTAGATGGGACTCCCTTCATGACATGAATCTACAATCTACCTAGGAGACTATTGTATACAAGTAGTACTAACATGATATTAATAGGGGTAGGAAAAACCATGGGCCCTAAGTTAATGGGTAGTGTAATATTTTTATTCACACCAAGTTTACCTAGAATATCAATGCTATAAACATTAGGACCCGATCCAATATGAATAGAGTAAATCTAAACCCGTTTTGATTAATCCTAACCATTATCATTAGAGCCTCATTTTTATTTAGGAACTCAAGAAAGGGTAATTCATGTTGTGGTATGGTAATATCCAACATTTTTGTTTACATACAATAAAACAAATTTGCTACGTCAGTCAATTTGATAGAAGGTGAGATATCAATCTTTTACAAATCCTCTTGGAGTATCTTGTGGTATGTATGTGATGTTTGAATCATGTCCCAAAGGGAAATATTTGTTGAAGTATTATAACATTTCTCAATAAGATCATATTCTTTACCACTACGCTGAGGAAGGCTAGGTGGGGGTGGAAGATATGGTTGAGGTAGTGAAATGGATGTTATATGTGTGGATGTTTTTCTACAATTACTCAAAATAAAAAATCATTAGCTTTTCTAGTCAAACTAAACAAAGCAAATAAAACATCCCTATGAAATACTTAATCATGCTAGATATGCAAACACGATAAATAAAACCAAAGAAACTAAATGTATGCATACGAAAGAAAGATAAAACTCTATCCCATAATGGGAGTGGTGCTACTTTGATGTGGAAAGGATTCCATTTCCCACCCCTTTGATAATGATCCAAAATGATAAAGATGCAAATATGATGAGTGATGAAGTGCAAAATGAATGTGCCTATAGTGCAAATGAATAAGATTGTAGATGATTGTGGATGATGGTGGATCCATCTTCAAAATAGAATGCCTCTATAAATAGGGCTGAAGCATTGAAGAATGAAGAGATTGGAGGAACATGGGACTAAAGGAGATCCAATAAGATTGTGACACTTGTCACAAATCTATTGGATGAAGGTGGAGCATATTTTGGAGAATGTGCAACTAAAGAGGATGGAAGAGAAATAAATGCATATGGTTGAGATGTAAGAGGGGTGTAAGAGAGATTAATGCATTTGTAAAAGGAATTAAATGAATGTGGTTGAGATGTAAGAGGGGTTAATGTTTGGGTAAGAAAGTCAAATAAATGGAGTTAATGAAGGAATATTCCCTAGAATATACCTTTGTGATGGAAAATGGGGTAATTAGTTAATTAAAAGAAACTATTTTCATGTGCAAGTTGGTTAGTTAATCAGGGGTTGGGTTTGACCAAGGTTGAGTCAAAAGCTAGAGAATGGGTAATTAGAATTAGGGGTTAATTAATCTAGAATTAATTAACTTGGAGGAATTTCAGAGGATTTGACATTTGATTTAAATAATTCAATTTATTAAATCAGATGAGAGGACTTTAGGGATTTGATTAAATAAATTGATTTATTTAAATCAACATGATGAACATTAGTGAATTAATCCAATAAATTGCTTTATTTGATTAATAAAGGAATTTGATAATGAAATCAAAATGTATCATAGAAAAAAGGAAACTCGCTTGATTTGAGAGTAATTGATGACAAATTAAACTTAATGAGGCCTTGATTTGGTGTTGTGAGCTGTCTTACACATCCACACTAGGTTTTGGACCATTGAAAACTAAATAAAATGTGTGGGTATGTGCAGGATCATCATGGAAAAAATAGGCCCTTAAGTGGTAAAAAATTCAGAAAAATCAGAGTTAGGCAATTTGACATAAAAAATGAATAAGTTATCTATATTATTTCAAAATATGTAATATTAAGTCTATAACAAATTGAATGTGGTTTTCTAAACTACTAGGTTTTCCTTTTAAAAAAAGTCTATTTAGTCAATTTGAAATTTCAATCCATTAATACTTAAATTTTAGGGAAAAAAAGTAGATGCCTATCTAACCACCTAACCATGATAAAATGATAATATTTTTTATATACTTTTAGATATAAGTATAGTAGTCAATAGATGTGATGCATATTTTTTTTTAATTTGTTTCCAAGTAAATAATTAATTATGAATTTTTATTACAAATTTTAAAATTGCTAAGCCTCATATGTTGACCATAACTTGGTTAAAACTTCATTAAAATTTTCTTTAATCCCATAGTATGTGAGAGCATAGAATGTGGCCTTATGTTTTGGATTCAAAAATGTGATGTCTGGTTGAGAAAGCTATAAATGGCTAGTAAATCAACCTATCAAGTAGGGACTTTAGTTGTAATTTGAATAGAAAATGAATAATAATTGCCATTAAATTCAAAGTAAAGCATAATTTATATTAATTGGAAATACAAAGATCTCCTTTAAAACCAGACGTAATTTTGGGTTTTAAAGTCGTCGACCATACTCATCATATTGCCACTTTTTTGGCCCATCATAGTCTACGCACATACCCATGTTCATTGATGTCTTTTTGAAGGTGTTTGTAAGTGTTGTAAAGACTTACATTCTTCTATAGACTTAATGAACCCATATTCCATAAATTCAACCTTTGTATAATGTATTTAATTGTATTTTCACATCAATCTAGAAGTCCTGTAAATAAAACTTAACTTTAATCTAGTGTTGTAATGTGTCTTACACATTCACATTGGATGTTGTGCCTTTCTAGGCTATGTGGACCTCATTTTAGTGTTGTTAAGTGTATTTAATCACACTTTCACATTGAATTTTGTGACCCAAGCACTAATTGACCTTTTCATCATGATTAATAGGCCCCTATGACCCCAATTGTTCATCTAGAGGCATAACTTGATCAAGTACCCAATGAAATCAACATAAGAACCAAAATTACTCATTCCCCAACAACCCAGTTGGAAAATGGACTGCTCTAGAACTAATTCACAATTTGTGGAAAATTAGTCCCTTCTAGGTGAGACTGATTCACCCAAGGTGGTGAATTAGTCCCATTTAGGTCATTTTTAAGTTTTGAGTGAGAAAAAGTTGGATTTTAAGTTCTATTTTTCCCCATGTCGGCCTTGGGGATCCAATTAATGAGAAAACAAGGTGAATTTCCTATAAATATGAGTCTCTAAACCCTAATTAACATTTCATTCATTCAATATTCACTCATCACTCATTATTATTCTCAAGAAAGCTAGGGTTTTTGCATTTCAAGTCATTAAGATACCATTTTTAAAACATTCAAGGGAAGATTCTTCATGTTTTGTTGCAGAAATCGAAGATCAATCATCATGGCAAGATAATAACTCCATTATTACATGATTCATTACATTCTTTTCTCATTTTTGTTTAATTATCCAAAAAGGGGTTTAACCAAGGCAAACCCCCATGCCCTAACATCCAACACTTCCCCTTATTTTCTTGTGTGTTTGTAGGTTTAGGTAAAGTGAGGATTTTAAAATCATTAAGGATCAAGTTACAAAAAATTTCAAGTCATCTCTTCATTGACCAAGCCAAAATATCCATTAAAATTCGCTATAGTGTCATAAATCAAACTTTCAGAGGTCGATACCAATTAGGAACCAAAGAGCAGATTGAGGGCTTTAGTTTCCACTTTTGGATTTTTAAAAATTCAAAAGTTGACTAATTCACCATTAGTGGAAAACGAATCCCATTTCTTGGCCCAAAAAGTTTTCTTTGCAGTTTTGGATACCCATTTGTTTCAAATGGGGTTTAGGATAGTTTCTCAGAACTAAGACTAATTCACCCAAAATGGAAAATGAGTCTGTATAGGCCAAATTTCTAGCATAATCAACATTTCAAAAGTCATTTATAGTCTACAAAAAGATCTTAGTTGCACACATTTAGTTTCATCCATTTCTGTTACAGTTTACTATTCATTTCTAGGTCTTTTCACATATCACAATGTGTATTCCAACAACTTGCATTTTTTTTAGTTTTCACTTAATAATGAACATCTTTCTTTAGTTTTCTAAATTTAGATCATCTCATCTAGGCACATTTTGCTCATATTTCCATTATACTTGCATTAGTTTGAGTGAACCACCTAGATTTTGTGTAGGATCTATCTCTCTCCTTTAGGTGAAAAACCCTATTTGAGCAAGAGAGCCATAGCATCCTAAAACACAAAAATATTTGGTTCATTTTGGTGAACCTGCATTTTGAATACCTTGTTGTCTAATTTGGAGTCCTCCATCATCCTAGAATTATCTTGCATTGCATTTTTCATTAGTTAAGTTGCATTCTAGTGTTTCAAATTTTTCATTAGTAAAAGTACATATAGGTTGCAATTTTGCATCTCAATCATTCACAATTTATGAAATTCTATATTTTCGTTTTAGGTTTGCATCATATAGCATAGGAAACATAAAAACCAACAATTTTTTTTAAAAAAAACTGAAATAAATCCCCCCTGGGACTCATTCACCACCTTGGGAAAATTAGTCCCTTTTTACCCTTGAAACTACCTTTTACAGAGCTAAAAACCTTGTTTTTATGCTTTTGTTTGCTACCATCAATTATCTGTATCACTTGGCTGAGTTTATTTATCATGCATTTCATTAGATTTATCTTACATTATCTCATTTTATGCATTGTTAAAATTCACATTTGAATTTCCAGTCTTTCATCTTTCAAATTATTGCATAGTGTCATCAGTTATTCCTTTATTTGAAATCTGAAAAGTTTTGTTTCATCCTATGTATTTACATTGAATTTTATGTTTTCATAGCTTCTATTACATTTAAATCATTAGAAATAAGTGCTTCTTACATTCATGGCCATTGTGGATAGCATTAGATTTTTGGAATTTTCATTTTCAGCATTAGTTCCTAGTACATTTAGATCAGCTTCATTAGAAAGTGAAAAACAAAACTACAAACATCAAAAGAATCAAACAAAAAAAATTCTAACCTTAGTTAAAACATATCATTCAAACCCTTTATTAGTGATGAATTTGCAATGTTAGATGAATCCCTTGAAGACTTCATTTCTCCTATATCATCCACTAAAGGTTTGGAACAAGAGGATGCAAGCATCGATAATCATGATAATCCTAATTGTTCTCCTAATATCTCTCCCATTGGTGATGAAGGTATCTTGATGAAATAAGACACAATCATTGAAGATCATGAAATTCTTTCTTGTATTCTTCCTCCTCCCCCTTGCAATGACATTATGACACATGTAGCTGAAATCATTTCCACAACCTTACCTATTCCCTATTCATCTCCCAACACCTCCCCTACTTGTGAAAATCCTCTAGGGAATAAAGATAAAATCATGAATGATCATGAAAAATACATTTGTGTGGATGATATGATTGAGAGTTATGACAATCCTACCTCTCCTACTCAAGAAGACATTATAGGACATGCTGATGTAGATTTGGATAACCATGATGATCAACCCTTTTCTTCTCCTAATATCTTCTCTGCACATGAAGAAGATAGTTTAGTGTTAGAATATATCATGATGGAAGATCTATTTGAACAAAAAAATCCAATCATTGGTAACCATGAAACTCCTAGTTATCTTTCTCTTGATACCTCTCCTATGAGTGATGAAGCTATCTTGCCAAATCCAACTATGACATGTGATGAACCTATTATTTGTCACTTTTCTAAAATATCTCCTCCTAGGGTCGATACTATGGCACATAAGAATGATACCTTAGAGAACAAAGACAACCAAATAGAGCCTTCTTCTCATATCACCACTATTGATACTCAAAAAAATCTAAGCATTAATCATCCCCCTATGTGTGCTGAAGTTATTTTGGACACACCTAAGAATCTTATCATTCTCTACCCACCATTACATAAGAAACAAGCTCACAATACACCCAACCTCATTCTTTACCCACCTACACACAATGTTTTGTACCAACCAAGTTACAATGACATTACTCACCTATATGACAAAGCGTATACAATCACAGCCAACCTTGAATATAAAAGACTTATGAAGCAACCTACACAAGGATGTGATGCTATATAACAAGGTATCCATACCCCTATAGAGCCTAAAACACAAGAACCAAATCATGGTCTTCATGATTTTCCTCTCATAGAAATCAACCCATCCAACAAACCTTCACTCAACATCAATACTATCACACAAGAATATTCCAAGAAAACTCTAAGATTGGTACATCCTCAATCAAGATAGATATTTCATTAAACATGTATCAAGTAGAAATTTTTTTTCCTTATCCAAATAAATAACATTAGTTGATACTCCTTGCAATGTATTAGTTGTAGGATAATAGCATACTAACTATTGCATGTTTTGCATCCATCGCAATGGGCAACATGTACCATCATCCATTCCTGGATCACCCTTGTCTTGCACTAAGTGGGGGAAAAGGGTTAGAAAGCCTTGTCCCCATATGCCACTTGTCGTTGTCTCTTTTGGATAATCATTAACCTTTCATGAACATATAATATCAACCTTGGGATGTGGACGAAATGTTTTAAGATTGACTCACATGTGGCATACTCATTTTCTTCATGACACAACTTATCGAAAACATATCACTTGGCATAGGGATTTTTGAATAAGCACTCATACCCTCTTCTACTTTAAAGCAATTGCTACAGTACTGGTGTAGCAACCACTTTAAAGTGGGGGCATACATAGACAACATCTTTGTGCAAATTTCATAGTGTGATTTTTCTTTTTCTTGTGATGTGTCCTCTTCTTGGTGGTGTCATTGGGTTTGATTCCTTCCAAGAGTGTACAATAAATTGAAGTGGCCTGATGTGAATGAGGCATCCCATGGATAATTCTCTAACACCCTGACTTGTCCACTCTTGGAGACATTAGGCACAATGATCCCTAAGAAGAAGACCATACATGAACAAAGAAAAATCCCCTTTAGCAAAATTCTTTACATATTCAAAAACATTTACAAAAAGCATTACATGTGGTGCCTTATCAATGTTATCAAGAACATGACTTTGGTATGGTCAGTATAATGGGAAGCTAACACACTGGCATGAATTTCTCATTATATGGTGGGAAGCCGACACATTGGCATGACTTTTTCACTAAACCACTTCTTTGAGACATCTCACCCTGCAGACGACCTAATGTTTTGTAGCCCCAGAGTGAGCGCATCTTTTGTACCCCATTTTTCTTTCCTTTAGTTCTTACCATTGCATGATTGTGTATATTGATGGTTTGACTTAAGATCTTGGATCCTGGGAGCTTGATTGCCTTCTTGATCTTTTTCATCCTTTGTCATCTACATTTGTACACTCAGATCTCTCTTGAATGTCTACTTTAGTGTGAGTTTGAAGCAAGTTCATCCTCTCACTATAGTGGGAACTAAATGTACCATAGAAAAAAGGAAACATGCTTGATTTGAGAATAATTGATGAAAAATTAGACTTAATGAGGCCTTTATTTGGTGTTGTGAGGTGTTTTATACATCCATACTAGGTCTTGGAACCTTGCAAATTGAATAAAATGCATTCATTGATATCTTGTGAAGGTGTTGTAAAGTGTTGTAAGAGACTTTCACACTTCTCTAGAGTTAATGAACCCATCTTCCTTTAATTCAACACTGTAAAATGTATTTAATTATATTTTCACATCAATCTAGAAGGCTTGTAAATTAAACTTAACTTTAATCTAGTGTTGTAATGTGTCTTACACATTCACATTGGATGTTGTGCCTTTCTAGGTTGTTTGGACCTTGTTTTAGTGTCGTAAAGTGTATTTAATCACACTTTCACATTGAATTTTGTGTCCCAATCCATAATTGACCTTTTCATCATCATTAATAGGCCTCTATGACCCCATATTGTGCATCTTGAGGCATAATTTGATCAAATACCTAATGAAATCAACATAAGAACTAAAATTACTCATTCCCCAACAACTCAGCTAGAAAATGGACCCCTCTAGGACTAATTCACCATCTGTGGCAAATGAGTCCCTACCATATGGGCCTGATTCACCCAAGGTGGTGAATTAGTCCCATGTGGGTCCTTTTTGAGTTTTGAGCAAGAAAAGGTTGGATTTTAAGTTTTATTTTTCTCCATGTTTGCCTTGGGGATCCAATTAATGGGAAAATAAGGTGAATTTCCTATAAATATGAGTCTCTACACATTAATTAACATCTCATTCATTTATTATTCACTCATCACTCATTATTCTTCTCAAGAAAGCTAGGGTTTTTGCATTTCAAGTATTTAAGATAGCATTTTTCAAACATTCAAGGGCGTATTCTTCATGTTTTGTTGTAGAAATCCAAGATCAATCATCATGGAAATATAATAACTCCATTATTTCATGCTTCATTACATTCTTTTCTCATTTTTGTTTGATTACCCAAAAATTGGTTTGACCAAGGCAAACCCCCATGCTCTAACATCCAAGATTTCCCCTTCTTTCCTTGTGTGTTTGCAAATTTAGGTATAGTGAGGATTTGAAAATCAATAAGGATCAATTTTTATTTATTTTTAATTCATCTCTTCATTGACCAAGCCAAAATATCCATTAAAAGTCACCTATAGTATTAGAAATCATACTTTTGAAGGCAAACACCAGTTAGGAACCGAAGAGAAAATTGAGGCCTTCAATTTCCACTTTTGGATTTTCAAAAATTCAAAAGTGGAATGATTCTCAATCAGTGGTGAATGAGTCCCATTTTCTAGCTCAAAATGTGTTCTTTGTAGTTTTGGATACCCATTTGTCTGAAACGGGTTCTAGGACAGTTTCTTAGAACTAGGACTAATTCCCCCAGAATGGCGAATGAGTCCCTGTAGGCAAAATTTCTAACATCAGTAGCATTTCAAAATTCATTTACACTCTACAACAAGATCTCAGTTGCACACATTTATTTCCATCCATTTCTGTTACAGTTTACTATTCATTTCTAGGTCTTTTCACATATCACAATGTGTTTTCCAACAACTGGGATTTTCTTAGTTTTCACTTAATAATCAACATCTCTCCTTAGTTTTCTGCATTTAGATCATATCATCTATCCACATTTTATTCATATTTCCATTATACTTGCATTAGTTTGAGTGAACCACCTAGATTTTGTGTAGGATCTATCTCTCTCCTTTAGGTGAAAAACCCTATTTGAGCAATAGAGTCATAGCATCCTAAACCAAAAAAATATTTGGTTCACAAAATTAGATTCACAATGTCAAAATTATTTGAGTTTCTACAATATGTTTTGGTTTCTTATTACTTCTACTATTATATGCATGAGAAACTCCATGATAACTCAGTTGCCTCAACACATCTGGCTACACATGATTATTAGTTAGTTCTTTCGTAAATTTTAAGATATGGCCATGAGGTTTCTAAGGCTCTATAGTGAGAGGTGGTTTAGGTAGTCCAATAATTAAAGGAGATGTGGGAGGTTCAATAATCAAAGTGTGGGTATACAATTTTATCTTTTCAGTAATATTTTATCAATGAAGGACCTAATGTCATTTTTCAATATTCATTTATGCAAGTCACTTGACTATCGTTTGAAGAATGAAATGTATCAAAGATTAAATCCTCTTTCAACATGATATATGGGTAAGTGCACCAATCTATGACACAATTTAGGTGTCAAATTGTAAAAATTCACAAAAAAGACCGAAATTGGCCATTTAGCACATGCCAAATTTGGCATGCGCCAAATGCCAAAGGTGAATAAAAGAAAAAAACACATTTTGAAACCTCATTTCACTTCAACCTGTGGCTTGGATTGGAGGATTTGAGGTCTACAAATCTAACTTTTCAAATATCATCCATTATTTGCATCCTTAGCTTGCTATTTTTCACGAGGATGTCGCCAACACATCATAGACATTAAAGATTGTGAAGAGGTATGTATTTTTATTCTATTTATTTTTAATTTGATTTACAATGTAGATTGAAATAGGTTTTTATAATAAAATTTTGTTCTAATTCTCAGGGAGTGAAACTCCACCTCCAAACATTGAGAATTCACAGTCACCCCCTCGAGAAGAGCCTCCTATTCAAGAACAACTTGAAACCCCTCCATCAATTCATAGGAATCCTCAAGGAACACAAGACAATATTCTAAATCAAATTGAAAACAATAAAAGAGACATTGAACAATTAATTTTAAGATTAACCGATCATGCCAAAACCCACCCTTATAGGAGAGGGATTGTTGAATCATTGAAGTCAATTGTATCTCATGTAGGAGAAATGAGAGAAAAAAAAAATTGTCAAATAAGAGGCATGAGATGAGACAATATTATGCTAGAGGTTTGTCATATGCAGATGTTAAAAAACAAAAAATTAGAAAAGCCGATTTGTGTGTCCCATTTACTAACCCAAAAACCAATGCACCTTTGTCTCATACATGTAGGAGGTTCCCCATCCATTGGTACCACCATGAGTTAATTTAAAATAAATTTTTGGAGTGGTGGTGGATGGTATTTGACCAACCTCCATGCAATAACCATGAGGTACCACAATAATTTTTGAGGAAACTCTATTGTGAGTTTATCCTCAATAAGATGCCAAATTATTTTGACATCTTATTCTTTCAGGGTAGAGGTGGGAGCTCCACACATGATAGACCTACTACACAATGTAATCCACAGTTGGCATCGAGACCCTTGGCCAAACCCATGGTGGATCATGTCGCTATTCTTTCCATTGTTAAGGATAGTGTAGAGGTGGACACACTGGAGTCGATTGACTCACTCACCCAGACCATTTTATAGTATGTGAGGCCTCTAGTAGAGCCTAGTGTGGAGGAGACATGTAGGCCCTGACCTCCACCCCACCATTGTGGTGCTTGTGGTGCAATTTGCATGTACAATTATCATATTGCTCAAGATGTAGCTACAGAACCTACATTAGTTGCAGAGGTGATGGATTTCATAGATGATTTGTTGAATGATACATTTGACATTGACACTCAGGTAAAATTAAGCAAGTTCATTCAATTTTGTTTATTAAATTATATTTTGAAATTTAAGAATAAGTAAATTAGTAGAATTTCAATATGATGAATTTTCAAGGTTGGAGTGTTCATGAGATGTGCCCCATTCCTACAGACCCTTATTCATTCTCGACGTTGAGTCCATAGTTATGCAACTAGTATTAAAGATATTATTATTACATTTAAATAGTTGAATGTTATATTTGAATGTTTGTCTCATAACATGCTTTGGATTTAAAATAGTTTCCTAGTGGACCTTTGACCTCCACACCTTGCAATTCATTTCCTCAAACAACTTACACTCAGGTAGCCTTTATTCAATAATGGTGTTGTAAAACAATGTTAGCTAGTTTTCATAATTTTGCATATACAAATCTAAAAAATTGATGAGAAACACAAACATTGCATTTGTATTCCTTGATCGTATCACATTATCTTCTCTTAATTCACTTTTTGTTCCTTTATTCTTTCCTAATCCCATCCCATTAACATTTAATAATTCACCCTACCATTTACTCTTTCATTTACCATTTGCAAATGTTGACATCAGACAACCCTAGTGATGTTGGTGGCACGATGGACCATGGAGTTGCTACAACAATAGCCAATTTTGATCCATTGAGAGAGGTATGCAATAGATTAGTCGATTTGACATTATATTTTCTCTTTTATGGTTTATTATAGAAAATTTTCATGATACTTTTGTGTAGCTTAATTTCTATCTTGATGGTTGCTATAGGTGGTTGTCACTCTAGATCATGGATGTGGTAATGATGTAAATGTGAGATGATGACTATTTGTATACGGTGAAATTGATTATATTTTTTTTATATGTCCTCCACAATTCATTTTTTGTGTATTAACATATTTACATTTTATTGTATCAGTTGAAGGTACATAGTGAAGAGAGGATTAGCTAGCGTGTTCGAAAGACTAGAGAACCAACAGTCACTCCATCAAGCTGAATTTCAAAGGCAACACGAGATCTATTTCCTTCCCCTAGAGGGAAATGATTGTATTAGGGTCATTTTTTGTATGCCTATGTGGCATTTTAGAACATATGTTTTGTACTATTGATATATACGTGACATTTTATGTCCATAATATGGCTCCTTTGTACTAAGCCTGTATTTCTTTTTTGGATATATTGTATATAATTTTATCAATATATATCATTGTATACCTTAAGGCTTTTTGATTAAAAAATATTATTTTGCTACTATCATTCTTGAATGATGTTATCATGCGTATTGTGTAAATTGTACACTTGAATTTTGTAGGCATGTATTTTGTTTACATCTAATGACTAATTAATTACTGTCGATTTCTCAATAAGCTCCATTCTTGGTGGTTTGTATCCTTTGGAATGCTTCAATTACTTGTGTCTCACTTATTCACATGTATGCTTCACTTATTCACATGTATACTTCATGTATAGTGTGTGTATTCATGTGTATGCTTCATGCTTCCAATGCATAGTAGCAAAAATATTTTGGGGAAATTTTTGACAAACCAAAAGTATAAGAATTTTTTAAGAAGTTGGGAAAAAAACATATTTAAAAAAAAAAGTAAAAAATTGTAGAACAAGAGATAAAATCTATTTATTTTGGGGAGTGAAGGTATCTCCATAGCATATATAAAGATATAGAGAGAAAAATACAAAATAAATATTTTAACTAATGAATTGTAAAATATTTTTATGGTTATAATTGCCTCGTTGATTATTGCACATCTTTTTAAAAGTCAAAGCATTACTTCCATTTTATAACCAATAGCGATAAAATCTTGATAGATGACAAAATTTCAATTAAAATATAGTTTTACAAAAGTCGAAGCCCTAAGTAGTTATGCAATTACTTCACATTACATAACTAATAAGTAGGAGCATCTACCAATTTCATTTTCTTATCATGGCATTCTATGAGGCCAAATTTCTTTGATGTATTTTATCAAATAGTTCACTATGTTTTCTATGTTAACACATTTTTCATACATTTCTACCAAATTATTTTGTCAAATAGTTCATTTCCTTGTTGCTATGGCTAAAGGCATAAAACAAGAGCTTTCGAACAAGCTATGGATGCTTGGAAAAAATATATCAAAAGCATAATAGAAAGCAATACTATAGACAAGGCAATGAATTGCTTGAAAAATGCCTGAAAGAAATTTGGTCACATGGTGATGGAATGCCATGACATGCAAATTTCTATGGATTTTCATGCCATTCCATCACCATGAGACCACGTTTCTTTGAGGCATTTTTTCAAACAATTCATTTCCTTGTCTATGCTGCCACATTTTTTGTACATGTTTACCAAAGCACTTTATCAAACATTTCACTACCTTGCTACTATGGCTAAAAGTCTAAAATAGGTGCTTGTGAACAAGCTATGGATGCTTGGAAAAAAACTATCAAAGTATCATAAGAAGCAATAGCATAGACAAGTGATGTAGAGACAGGAGACCCAAAACCACTCAAAGTGTCAACTTTCCTTCAAGAGGCATCTAACAAGATTAAAAGGATCTATTGGACCAATCCAAACAACTCCCAAAGTTTGAAATCAATTAGAGGTAGGATTTCCCACTTTCACCCTTGCAAACCTAGTAACAGTGCAAACTCGTTTTTAGGCACTTAACTCCACAACTTCCCAGAACACTTGATAAAAAAAGGATGATTTAGACACCCATTATAGAGTTACAAAACATATCTTAGCCCCCCATATGAATCCTTTGGAACAAATTTGAAAAAACTGACTTTCTCACCATTTTAGGCCTCCAAATAGGTCAATTTTACAAAGGACACCCTCTTAAACTTGTGCAAACACTCTGAGAGTTTAGGGAAGCAATTTTTAGGTTATCAAACCCAAAATACCCCATTATATTTCATTTTTATGACCATCTCCACACCAAACCCAAAAACCCTTGTTTTGTGCACTTTTGATGAGGGTTTATTAAAAAGGACACTTCCAGGCCCTTCCTAGACTTACCACCTAGTCAAACACCCTTGAATTCACCCCCACAAGCTTAAAATTTCGTAAGATAACTTTTCCTAACACCCCATCATCAAAATCAGGTCTATACCCATTAAATTCATGCATTTTCCAATGGAAACAACCCTAGGGACTCACCCAAATCAAGAAATACACCATCCCTACACAAAAAAACATGCATACATGTTCATTTCACCTATCTAAGCCTATCCACTGAGTTACAGTACTATACAATGGGTGTAAGGATTAGAAACCCATTTTGTTCCCTTTCAAAACCCCTAAAATAGGGTAAATGAGTAGTCCTAGAAAAATAAAGATTTCTCCCCCAATTTGCATGATTAAGACCTCAAATCTAAAGCATTAGAGAGCCAACACATGTACCTACAAAATAAAATAATTTTAGAGAAAATAAAGGTTGTATAGGTCCATACCAAGCCTTCAAAGTTTAGAAAAAAAAAAAAAAAAAGTTGTTTAGAATGTCGTATTTCCTGAAAACAAAATGTGTACAAACTTCAAACTGCCTTCAACAACCCTGCACGAGCCATTTTTGAGGATTTTATAATGGTTACATTCAAATCCAACTTCTCCCAATGTCTATAACTACCAAGTAACAACTTTTCAAAGGAGGTAGTCGTTGGTTTTCAAATTTGTTGCATTTATTCAACTTACAAATTTGACATTTTCCTCCTTCTGACTCTTTCTTATTTCCTAATCCCCTAGACCCTCTTAAATGACTTCCTATTCTACTTACCTTGACAACATTTGACCATCTTGACAACTTTTAACATGATTACAAGTTATGGCCAAATTATCAAATGAAAACTCTAAATCATTTTGGAAACATGAGAATGGTCTAAGTAGTTATTGAAAGAAAAAAGAAAAAAAAAACTCAAACTCTCCTATCTTAACCATAATTCCATCCATGACCATTTAGTACCATATCAGGAGGCTTGGTGCTCCTACACCAACAAGGAAATGAACTGTTCAAAAAATGCCTCAAAGAAATGTGATCTCAATGTGCTTGTCATGGCATTCCATCACCAAGAGAACACATTTCTTTGAGGATTTTCTTTTCAAACAGTTCACTTCCTTGTCTATGCCACCACATTTTTCATACATGTCTACCAAAGAATTTTATCAATCAATTCACTATCTTGCTGATATGGCTAAAATTCTAAAATAGGCTCTTTCGAACGAGCTATATGGATGCTTGGAAAAAATCCATCAAAGCATAATAGTAAGAAATAGAATAGACAAGGTAGTGAACTATTTGAAAAATGCCTCAAATAAATGTGGTCTCATGGTGATG
>VDFB02097009.1:0-11192 GCA_007258455.2 Sequoia sempervirens
TTGATATTTTGACTAAGATTTGACCCTATGTTTGACCTCTGGTTCCGGCACTTCAGCAACTCAGATTCACCCACTGACGGATGCGTCGCGAAGCTCGAACAAATGTGAGACAAACATCTTGGATGGCATTTAGTCAAAAACCTTCATCTGACACCTCAAAAAGATGGGCGCCCTTTCCAAAAGCTGCGCTTTTTACCAGTGTTAGCCAATTCTCGCTTCCCCCTCATTTTGCACTATATCCTCCGTAACTCGAGCAAACATAGGTCCGTTTGACAAACGATGACTCATCGCCCGAAGTTGGCGTGATGCGGGACAAATAATACGCTGGAAATTGACAAACCCTAAAAGCAGGATCACGAGCCCCTAAAAGATAAAGAGCCCAGCACGAGAATGCTCCCTCTCCAAAGATAGAAAATTTTGACAATTTTCCTTCAGATTTTCACTTTTCTCAAATTCCTTGAGTAACAGACTAACATGAACTAACACCAACTCCATATTTAAAAACCCCAAAAACGACCTTCTGACATCACTTTAACAAGATTAAGACTCAATTAAGCAAAATGCCTTAGTGAAGCAAAAATTTTGGTACAACAAGTTGGAGAAGTTGATTCGTGGCTTTTCATAGGAGGCTGGGAGCTGCACCAAGGCATTGAAGACATCTCCAGGTCGGGTCAAGCACTTTGCTTATTATTTTCTGTGTGATGTTAACCTAAACACAAACTGTTGTCATTAGTTTGAAGGAATCTCACTCAGAGACTATATACCATTTGCTGCAAGCACCTTTAATAACTGCTGTATGTGTTCTTAATTTGTTTCACACTCAGAAGTTGTATTACAGACTGCTCATACAGTCCAAAACAATATTGATATGCAATTTTGAAATTTTCCAATGGTGGTCTGTGTTTTGTATGTTAGATGAAGACAGTCATCTGTATTCAGGGTGGAAAGGAAATGTTTAATGCTGATTTTAGCTGAGTACCAACTGGCCTAACCTGATTTGAGCATCCTTTAATGTAATGTTTGTAGCTTGGATGTGATATAGCTACTTGTTAAGAAGGGGATTGTCTGGTTGCTAAATTCATGGAGTTGAATGAAGTCTCAGTTAATGTAAACTCAGGGAAATCGTGTCTATTTCTGTTGTAACAGCCGTGTATTGACGCTAATCAAATATTCTCATTGCTGTCCTTAACTCGCAGCCTCACCTACGTCCTGATATAGGATTATTAGTTTCCTGTATGCATTTCTCAGTAGTCTTTTTGGGTAGTATTATGACGTATTTCATATTTAGATTCTAATGGAGATATGATGCAACAACATGGAAATTGTGCATATGGAAAATATCAGCATTTATAATTACTCTTGAATGCATAATCCCTGTTTTCTTGAGACAAGAAAGAAGTTATCAGTCCAAAGGAAAATACAGCACAAAATACAAACGAGCTCCCTTCAAATCAAACAAACAATCAGAGATTTATAACAGCGTAATATCAACTCACACATCAGCTGTTGTCAAAGTTACAAAGGGGTCAAAACAGAAATTTTGGAGAGAATTTTGCAAGGCTCCTTACAGCAAAGGAAAGAGAACATTCTCTTTTTAAGAAGGATTGCAGAAACCTCTTAGTGGCTTAACACAACTAGCTATCTACATCCTTTCATGCCACCATCATCTAGTTCATAGGATATCACAGACTACTCTATCACAAGGGTGGAATTGGGCAAGGTAACTCATGAGAGTGCAAAAGCAGATATTCAATCTGCTTTGGACTCTCTCATAGAGAAGTTTGACAAGGAGAAGAAGATGAAGGATCACTATAAGGCGAAGATAGAACAACTTACAGTTGTGCTACAGATGATTACCCAATCTTCTAAATCTGTTGAGCCTGAGGAAATTGCAATTGGTGTTTAAAATCCTATCACTCAGAAGGTAGAAAAGGTGCACACTAGGGGTAGGGTGGTTGGTGAATTTCTTGATCGGATGATTTCCTTGGGAGAAAAACTTTTGAAGTCAACCATGGAAAAGTTTGGAAAAATGGAAGACATAATGGCAAGGCTGGATGAAACTGTTAATACTCTTTCTCAAGAAAAATAAGATGTGGAAAACAAAAGGCAAGAATGGATGAAGATGAAAAGCTGAAGATAGACACTCTAGTGGAGGTTGGGATCATTCTTGATAGAGATGTTTATGTAGAAGTGAAAGAAACTATGCTTCATAAAGAAACCATCATCACTAATCTACTCAATGATTTGGAAGCTTCTCATGAGGTTGGTGAAGAAAATGATATGCAACTTATCCATAAGATTGAAGAACATCCATGTAAGCTGTGGGATGATGATCAAAAGTTTCTTTCACCAGACATGTTTTTCCAAGAGTTCACTAGCATGATTCAAAGGGAGTTCGAAGATCAGGCATTCTCAGTGCCTCAGATGGATAAACTTCTATACATTCAGTTAAGTTTGGACAACTTGAAAGTGTTCATCGGAAGGCATGAAAGGAACTGTAACACCATAAGAGATTCAGTTACAAGAGTTTGTGGAATTGTCAAGCATACTTCAAGACCGGACGATAATGAAGTGCAAGCAATCCTAAAGAAGCATGATGATTTTCTCATGAAGGACAATGGAGAAGGCTAAATCTGCCTTGTATTAGTTTTTAGTGTTTCCATGCTTTTTGTAATTAGTCAAAGACAATTTACATGTCATTTGTCATTTTCAAATTTTTAAATACATGAAACTATAATGAAGTCCTCCAATAATTTTGGACTCCAATGTTGAATAAATCAAAGTAGTTAAATCTTTCCTGGATTAGCTCTTTTTCTCATCTATAAATATGAGAGAGCACTTTTGTAATTTGGACCTCTAATCTTATGCAACGAAGTGCTGCCCAAATTGTGACTCAACTTTGAGACTTTGTGTTCAAGTTGCAAGATCAATTCCTATTAATAAAGGAGGCGAATTTTGATATCAACCTTTGTTTTGAATCAAATTTGTATGAGTGAGGATGTTCTTATGTCATTCTTGCTAATTTCTCTTGTGTTGATTGGATGAGTGGTGTTTCATTATTATGATTGGAAGGACATTCAAGATAAGTTATATAAATTTTGTGTTATATTGTTTACTTGAAGTTGTGTGTGTTAATATCTTTTGGTGAAAGATTGTCAAGACTTTGAGCTTGGAGTTATTCAGTGTGTGCATGAATCTATTTGGTGAAGTGGGTTGACAGACTTTGTGCTCCAACTTACATCATTGGTTACTACAAAACTCTCTGAAACAACCTAACCCTTGCATAAATTAAAAAATTTCCAATTTTACTCCAAACATATAAAGATAATAAGTAACTAAGGCAATACAATAAAATTTTTCCTTTCTTCATTGATAAATGCATAGAAGTACAATATATTTCCACATGAATTCCATTTTCATTGCAAATATAAATCAAAATACAAAAGTAATACAATTACATACATAGCTTGGGAGCTTTTGAACAAATAGAAGTAAGAAGGTCTAGGAGTTTGTCCTTTCAAATCTTGGTACATCGGTTGCTTGTTGTGGAGGAGAAACATCACTTGTGCGCTTTTCCACCAACCACGGACTAATAATGCGGTCCCCTGCACACCTATCGTTAAATAGATGGCCCTCCCTTCGAAGAACAGATTGGTAGGGTATCCTTTAATGATTACCAACTGAGCATAGTGTTGTGTCCTACACAACTAGAACCTTGCTATTTCATAATATCAAACTAGTACTCGTATCACAATGAACTGACAGTGTAGTCTCAACTAACTCACATCTATGTGGAAGTTGTACATTTCACTACTTTGGCCAAAGTATTCTCATTCAGTACTTTGAATGAAGGTCATCTATCATAAACATTACTCAGGGCCGATTTTCCTTAAGGCTTCCTTACTCTATGCATAGGTTTGTCCTTCAGTGGATATTATGTACCCCAGACATCCTACAATCATACTAACCTACTAGAAATGAAAAGCATAACAAGTAACTCAAAGTCCTCTCCTATTCTGGAAATCAATATCCTAGGAGTACACAAGCTTCACTAAGTTAATCTATTAACTTAAGCTGTGGATTGTACTTGACTTGATGTTATCATCCCCATCCTATTATTTAGTAACTACTTCAAACATATACTCCTTATATGGAGATCATACATATAATGCAATTCGCACATTAATGCATCTCTAACCTTAATGCAATCCACACACTAATGCAAACAGATATACACTTCAGAAAACATGCATAACCATTCCTTAAAGTAAATTACTTACATGGTGCAACATAGAATTACTTCTCTGTTCATCCTAACTGAAGTATTGAACTCAATGCAATTCCCTATCTATGCACATTCAGTAATTACACTTTCAGATTTATATCAAAAAATATGTTCGAGAACATGAAAAGAGAAACAACATGCCTGGTATAAGCCTTTCCCAATGATGATGAACTTGATTGTATTTGCAGCACTTCAGGCCTCCAACAAAAGATCTCCGGCAACCTCTCAGACCAGACTCTAACTTCTTCTCAGAAATTGATCTCTTACTATGAATATACAGCTAAAGGGTAAACTTAGCTTCTCATTGTGAACTCAAAAAATGTGATGATAGTAAACAGAAAATGACTCTCAGCCAATGGTGGTTTTTGCTCTCAAAAACAATACAAAATGCTCTTCAAAAAATAAGAATTGCTCTCCAAAAAAATCCTAAACTCAGATTGTGAAAAGTGATGATAAAGAGTGAGCAGGGCGACTTTATATAGATCCCCTGCTCAACCATTTCCCTTCTTTAATGGCATGTAAAATGCCAAACAAGGCTTAGACTGATTCAAATATAAAATTTGGCGGATCCTAGAGGTGAGTCGACCTTCTTTTGTGATAGCAAATGAAGAATGATTCAGCATTGCTCAAGTAAAACTCAAAAACATGACACCTACAGGCGTCCCTCTTTTTGGCACAGATATTCAGCAATTCGTTTTGATGACTCAACATAGGAGAATTGGTCAAGGTCGCCTGCAATCCATGTTGCCAATTTACGGGGTACGATTTCCAAATACTAGAAAAACTGAAGAAGCAAATGGTGATTTACTCGGTCGAATGTGACCCATAGCAAGCAGCTCCTTGATAGTCTTCTCTATCTCATCCTTAAGCCGCTTTGGGTGCCTGTAAGGAGTAATCATGACGGGCTTGGCACCCTCCTCAAGCTCTATGATGTGCTCAATACCCCTGTCTAGAGGTCTCCTTGGTGGAATGTCACTGAAAACCTTCCCATGCTTAACTCTCAACTGCTGAATGTCAGGATGATATTCGGTCTTATGCTGTCCCTCCTGTGTAGGTGTCAAAGTGCACTCGGCAGCCCACTCAACCATGTCATGACGCATAAGTCTCTCCATCCGTCGGAAAGAAATAGTCCTGACGTTACTGTCTCAGATGGCCTTCAGTATATGAGTCTTCCCATCCACCTCGAACTTGATCTCCATGTCTTTGAGACGAAGTGTAACTTCCTCAAGAGAAGGAGGCCACTTCATGCCCAAAACTAAATCAATATCACCCATATTCACCACATAATAATCAGCCTTGAATTCATAATTATTCAAGCACAAAGGAAGATCCTTAATCATACGGTCACACCTGAGAGTGTAACCATCAACCACCTTAACCCGAATGCCCTCAAACTCCTCGGTTATGAGCCCACGCTTCTCCACAAATATGGCATCGATAAAATTATGGGTGGCACCTGTGTCTAAAAGGGTGATAACCTTTTGACCAGCCAAAACTCCATGAAGTCTGAAAGATCCCTCCTACTGAATGCTAGACAACCGTGCTTCCTGGAGTTGGAGCTCTGACTCTGCCCCCACCTTAGGCTCTGAAGCCTCTGTTTCTGACTCCTCAAAACTCTCCTACTGTTCGGAATTCTCATATTCCGAATCCTCATAATAAGCCCACATAACTCTATTGGCCTTACCCTTAGGCCGCAAAGGACAATCATGGTTAGCATCATAGGGACCCTTGCAGTAGAAGCAAAGCTTCTTCCTGCGCAAATCATTAAGAGTCTCACGATCCAAGGGTGTTGCTGATTTTCCCTTTGAATCACTCTTAAAATCAGATTTCTACTTATTTTTATTAAATCCCTTGTTGTCCTTGAATGAAGAAGTATTCCTGGAATTGAACTTGCTAGATGGAGCTGCAAGTTCCATTCCGCGTGCCTTCTTCGTCGCTTCCTGTAGTGAGAGAGGATCAAATGCTTTGATCCATCCTCTCATTGGCTCCAACAGTCCCTCCACGAAGAGTACAACTAGACGCCTCTCTGATATGTTAGGAACCATACTGATAACGTCTAGAAGTGTCCTATGTAAGCCTCCAAGCTACCAACCTGTCTCAACTGGGCCAAATCTCTAAAGTAAGTCTCAGGATCATTCTTGTCAAACCATTCCACCAATCTGTCCACGAACTCCTGGTAAGTGGTGATACGGTCATGCTGAAGTGTCACCATCCCGTGATGCCACCAGTCATAAGCTACCCCCTCAAGATGCAAAGTAGCATATCTAATAGCATCCTCCTCCGCCATGGGACGCAATGTAAGGAAGGTATCCAACTTATTGATCCAAGTCTGGGCTGTAACCTTACCGCTGCCGTCAAACATGGCTAAAGTGAGCTTGTTTGTGGTGCCCTTCAGGTCATTATTCTGATGTCTAGGCCTCCTATCCTGCCGGTTCTTGTAATGCTCTCGCCTCTGTGTGATAAACCTGTCAAAAGTAATTCTCTCTCTGACCTCTGGGGTCAATAACTCCCACTCATCGTTCGTTGCCATAAGAATATCAGCAAACACTTCCTCAGGCTCCTCATCTACAATGGCCCCATCAGGCTCCTGTCTCACAAAAGTCGGGTGGGTAGGCCTATCTGCTATCCATGAAACAGTCCTGGGTATCCTCTATGAACCTGCATCACTCCTGTCTTCATCACGACGTGGTGATGGTCTCCTAGGCGAACCAATCCTTTGTATCGCCGTGGTCAACTGCTGTAATACATCAGCTACCTGCTGCTGACCTGTCCATAAAGCTCTAAGAGTCTGTTTGACCTCTGCATCATCATCCTGATGATCTCGAGGAACCTCTGTTTTGTCACCCATGGTACCCAACTGTCTATTCAATCCCTGTTCCTTGTCAAACAAAGCTCTCCTGCGAGTGTAATATTTGTGAGGTCCAACCTCTTGTGGCTACATATGAATCCCCAAACCCTCAGGATGGCAGGAAACTGCTCTGATACCACTGTGAAGAACCCTGCTGGTTCAACTTTCAACCTCTGTTGCTTAAACTGATTCTTTTGTGTACTTTGTGTTTTTTTTGTAATTTTTTTGTGCAATAAGAGTTTTGACTTTTTTTGAAGAAAGGATGCCAGAACAAGAAATAAATGCATAAACTTACAAATACTTAAGCAACTATTGACTAATGAAGGGCGATGAATCTTTATTTGGAATGACGAATGTTTACAATACTGAACTAATAGCATGCATACAAAAAAGCAATTAAATAAACAATATCTAAGGAACCTAATTTCTAATTTGCAGCCGCCTGTAGGTGGTCATGAAAAGTACGGCCATCTTGTTTAAGGCACTTCTCCCACTGGACAATAGTTGCTAAACCCTCAGGAGTCCAAGGTGTCCACTGGAGACTAAAAAGGAAACCCAAAAACAAGGCGCTTTGATGGCTGTGAAGAAAACGCCCTTGTAGCTGTGAAGTACGGCCCTAGATCAGCAATGAACAAATCCATACCACCAAGGAAAGTGCGCCAGATGTCTGATAACTGATGGAAAATGGAAAGATTCTCCTCTGAAAAGAAATCGGTCCAATCATGAATGAAAGAAACTCACAATAAAATCTGTAATAACCTCTGAATGAAGTTATTCAATTGCAGGAAATAAATCAGCTAATATTCGACAGCCTCTGAACTGTAAACACTGAAGATGGCTTGTTCTCCAATGCAGAAGAAAACGGTAAACCCTAGGCTTCGTTCTCTGGAAGAGGAATTCTGAAAATCAATATCATATGCAATTCATAATGAAGTTTTCACAAGTGAAAACCTTATATTCTTTCAAGAGGGTCGACATCCCTCAAAAAGCACCATTTAAATAAAAATTGAATTTCACTTTTAATAATTCCATAGTTTGGGCGCCCAAAATAATTATAATTATTAATTGAACTTGGCCCCCTTTCCATGATGGTCGACCCCTTCCATAAAGTCACTTAAGTTATAATATTTAATTATATCATAACTTTATAATATAAGCCCCAAATAATTAATATTTATTTTAACACATAAATATTAATATCTCTCTCAAAATATCTCCAAATGACAAACCGTCTGAAGCCGGATGATAAGTGACTGGAACTACATATGACCAGACCATACTGCTAAAAATAGCAGGGGTGCTCCGCTGAGTGTCTCCACTTACTAAAAATAGTAAGTCAAGCAAATCATGTCCGAAAGACCCCGAACCAAAGCTAAACTGAATAGTTCTGTCAACTGAAGCCAAGCCATGCCTCGACAAGACCCTCTATTCTCCATATTTTCCTATGAGGGTCACATAATAGGCTAATTTCAAGCACTGAGAGATGTCAACTGGAAGGGGACATTACAACTTAGGAGCAGGGAATATTTGACGATAAACTTTATACCAGGATTCCCAAGGAGGAGGAACCCCTATTCGAGGTGTAGATATGCAACAAGCTTATTGGAAACAACACTTAAATGACAATTCTAATTTTTAAATTCCCAAGGAGAATGAACCCCTATCCAAGGTGTAGATATGAAAGAAAAACTATTAATCACAACATCAAACGATAAACTCTACTTCTAAATTCCCAAGGAGGAGGAACCCCTATCCGAGGTTTAGATATGAAACAAAGCTTATTAATCACAACAAGAATAAAACTGGGACAACAAATTGCATAATGAGACATGCACACAATGAACGATCAAACCAACATTATATTTAACTAAGTGAATAGATACAAAATAGCAATATTGCATGGCAAGGTGGGCACAACAATTTGTTATCACAACAAAAGTTAATTACAAATGAGCAAGGGTGCTCTTATTTATAGAATTTCAAGGAATAGGGAACCCTAAAATCTCCTTGAGTTTGCAATCAATCTTGCAAGCATGCAAGAGTTTATTCTTTAATTCTAACTATAAACAACTAATCAGTTAATTGGAAAACAACCATTAGTTAACTAAACTAAACTGAACTAAAATGGACATGTGCAACATGCAAGTCCTTATTGAAATGAAAGTCAATTGATAAATAACATCAGTTAATTGGGTCATAACTAAAAGTCCGACCTCCTCCAGAAGATATCCCGAAGATGAGATAGGCATGCATGAAATCAGCAATTAGAACTCAAGAATGACATTGAGTTGACTGCTGCTTATGACTCTATCCTCAGGAATAACTGGAGATCCATCTATCTGTCTACTCCAAGCTATCATGAGCTATCACCTCCTCCATCAATTCGTTAACTGTCTCATCTTCTGGCACTTTGATGCTATCCATAATGATAGACTTTCTATTTAACTCCTCTCCATCCTTGATCATCTTTTGGCACTCTTTGACTTCTTCAGCTAACTTGTCGAAGCTCGTTGACATCACTGAGAAGTGATTCAACTTGGCCGCCGCAAGATCACCATCAAGACCATCATGCACCAAATTATGGAACTCAGTTTGCACAGCCTCGAGATCAATGTATGAACGATCTTCATGAAGATAATAGCATGGGATCTGAGTGACGAATACGCTTACAAGTTTGAGTGCACCAGCGACATCTTCTTTGATTGCATCCAGCTTTGTAGAGATTCTTTCATATGTTTCCACCCTTAAGAGATGTTCTCTCCAAACGAAAAGTTTCCTTTTATCCTCATCTACTACAATAGCGTCGTATGCAACTGCCAACTGAGAAATAACAATCAAGTCCTTCGGTTTGCTCTTTTCCATAGTCAATCCAAGCCGCTGGATTCCTTGACGATGATCATGTGCAACATACCTCAACTGATACAACTTTGTGAAAAGGTATCTGCCTATGATAATGAAATCATCAATCCAATTTTCCAAGAGCTTGCCACAATTGACTAACTGACCCAGTTTATGTTGATCTGCAAGTGTCTCTCGAAGCTATGGGAGAATGGTTGCAACATCTGAGGTTCCATGAAGAAGACCCGAGATGTACTGCCGGAGCTGCTTATTCTCAGCCTTGAGGGCTGCCTTATCTTCTTTGTCCTTCATGACTCACTCTTCAAGATTACTTGCAGCAACGTTAAAGAGGCTCATGTCCACGTGCCGAGTGCTCCTGCCCAGATTAGCTTTGACGAAGGTGAAATCACCAACTTCAACTTCATCCAGACTCTTTCCCTTTGGTGGTGTAGCAACTTCAACAATGATCTTTGCTTCAGGAGTTTTCTTAATGTGCACCTGCTTCTTGCTCTTCTTGAGTTCAAAAGTCAAACTTTGACTTTAGACGCCTTTACTCCAAACTTAGAGACTTTCTTGAAATTTTCACTTTGCAAATCACTGAAGCCTATGTTTGATCACTGATTTTGATTGACTGATGTGTCCAAAAGATTGGCTGACAATTTCATTGAAGAGCAAGATCAAAACTAACAAGAAACTCCTTGAGGCTACAAACCCTAATTCTGACTTCTGAGGCTTCAAAATTCAAGGCACCCTTGGCCTCCAAGGGCACTTTTCTGCTTCAAACTTAATCAATTTTCATGCAATTTCATCATTTTGAAGGTGATTTTGACCTTACTTCATCTCGTGTTCTCGGGCAACTGGCAAAACTTCATAATTGGCTGACAAGCTCACTGCGGAGCTGGCTCAGTTCTGAACATGACCTCTTGGAGAGCACTTTTCCTAAAAACATCATCGACTAGGTGAAAAACATGGGCCACCTTGGCCTCCAGGGGTGCTTTTTCTCCCAGACTAGTCATTTTTCCGACTGGATGAATCTCCACTTAATCCCCAACTATAGGCTGCTAACAAGTCCTCTACCCTAGCTGAGGTATGCAATGAAAATATGGAAGCATCACAGACATGATGAGTAGCTAAGATAACCCGAACATCTGCATTTGAGGATCCAAAACCTTGGGCGCCCCTAGTCTCCAGGGGCGCTTTTGTTGTTTTCTAACATTTTGA
>VDFB02097010.1:0-14802 GCA_007258455.2 Sequoia sempervirens
CTTACTTCATAACCTACCAAAATTTCAAAGCCAAAAAAATAGCGGACTTATCTCTTCATAGCACAACCTCGTCCACTTCAAAACCTCCTATTATAGATGAAACTATTGGAAAAACAAGGGCAAACAACTAAGAGGGGGTGAATCAGTTGTCTCATAATTTCAAACCTATTAAGTTTATTAGTCCTTATTCTTAGATTTGATCAATATCAATGAAAGCATGAATCAACAACACATCAGAAACACACATAACACCAAGATTTTTTATGTGGAAACCCTGTTAGGGGAAAAACCACAGTGGAGATCAGTCCACAAGATTATACCCTATTAAAAGTATAAAGAATGAAATATGGGGAATGCACATGCATTCAGGCACATTTCCTAGAGAACACTACTCAATACAAAGGAAGACACACTATCTTACAAATAGATCCAGATTACAACCATTTGGATTTTGAATTGAGAAAATAGCATATGCTAATGCCTAATTATAGTTCTAGTTAAGCACAATTCTTCACTCTTCTACACACTCCATCACACTCTGCTCTACCTTTGAATGATATTTGCACATACACACACAAAAGCACACTGAGCATACTTCGAAATTGAATAAAAAATCACTCTTATATATTCGCAACAAGAAATTTCATCCCTTTAAGTTAGCTTCAATGAAAATAATAAAATGAATATAAACTGTCGGCCCAAAACATTAAAGATTAACAATGCGAATCAACCAAATTTGGCCACAAATTAGTGACAACCCAAAACATCTTCAACTGAAAAATACTTCAATTAATTACACCTCAAAGATCTACAACATGCTACAAACACCATGTTAGCCAATAACAAGAAAAATATGAACACATAAGAAAAACTCGCCAACCACAAGCTCAAAAATCAATGCAGATGTGCAACAAAAATAGAGCATGATCTAGATACATCCAAAAACAACATGAAATAATAGAGAAGCATCTGCAATAATTGAACAAACTGAAAAAGCCTCATGTTCAATCAAGAATACCAACTGAAGAAACAAAAAACTGTCATAATGAAAATCTTGATAACTCGATCAAATCTTCACGCAGATCTCTGAAACTTGACATGGATAAACTAGATACACTCAGAAAAAAACACTTTGGTCCACAACCTTTGATCATTAACGTACAAAACATACCAACACACTAAACTTCACTTCACCATTATTAACCTATAACTTATTTATTACATTTTCTCAATACCCTTGACATATACAACTTCAAGAGAACAAATGCTAATAGTGCTTAAATCAATGACAACCACATATCAACAACACAACCACAACATCCAACAATCTCCCCCTTTGGCATTAATGTCAACACATGATGTGAAAAACACCATCAATACAACTAACTATTGACACTTACCTTCCCTTAGGCTCTGACTCATGATCTTCTCCTCAAAAGGATCTTCTCCTTAGATAATCACCAGTTTTTAACATGAATATTCTCCCCCTTTGACATAAATGATAAAGATATCTTCTATATAAGCTCTGAACCACATATCTGAACATCTAACTACTCCCCCTAAGTAGCAGCCACCACAAAATCAATCTGAAAAAAGATATGACTATGAAGTACACAGACCGATGCACACATTACATTGCATCCTAGTTTTGATTAGGAGGGGTAATCACTCCTAACTTCACTCTGAGATACTCAAAAGTATCATTAAGCAATGTAAAGATGTCTACAATCTGCTCCTTAGTAGGCACATATTCTAGTTTGACTTCCTTTTCACTTACCTTCTCTCTCAAAGAGTGAAACTTAATAGATATATGATTTGTCTTTGAATGTAACATTGCATTATTTGAAATGTTAATAACACTTGATTTATCACAAAATATAGCTATCAATTCATCATACACCACTCTGATATCCTTCAACATTTGCTTCATCCACAAGTCTTGAGTACAATTATTAGTAGCACCAATATACTCTGCCTCTGCAGTAGATAAAGAAATTGCATTCTATTTCTTACTTAGCCATGAAATTAGTTTCTTACCCAAGAAAAATGCTCCACCACTTGTAATTTTCCTATCATTTACATCTCCTACCTAGTCAACATTAGTAAAGGAACTCACGGTAAGACCATCATCTTTAGGATACCATAGGCCAAGGTTAACTATTCTTTTCAAGTATCTAAAAATTCTCTTCACAATAGTCAAATGAGATTCCTTCGAATCAACTTGAAGTCATACAACAATACATACAAAATTCATGATATCAAGCATATTTTGAGTTAAATACAACAATCCAACTATCATTGATTTGTATCTTGTCTAATTTTCTTTCAGAGAATCATCTTCTATTGTCAATTTTCATCCAATCACCATGGGTATACTAGAGTTAGCTTTAAATCTTCCATATTGAACTTCTTTAGCAATTCTTTCACATACTTGGAATGAGATATATAAAAATCCCTTTTTCTAATTGAGTAATTTGCAATCCCAAAAATAATTTCACCTCACTAATCATTGACATCTCAAATTCATTCTACATCTCATTAGCAAACTTCATGCACAAACTATCATCTCCTCCAAAAATAATATCATCAACAAAGACTTCAACTATCAACTCTTTATCATGATCAATCTTGAAATACAAATTACTATCAACAGTACATTTATTAAATCCAAGCTTCAACAAATACTTGTCCAATTTGGCATACCATGTTCTAGGGGCTTTCTTGAGTCCATACAATGCTTTCTTAAACTAACATACCATGTCTTCCTTGTCATTCAACTGAAATCCATCAGGTTGCTCAACATATACCTCTTCTTCCAATTCACCATTTAAAAAATCTGATTTAATATCCATCTGATAAACTTTGTAGTTCTTGTGAGAAACATAAGCAAGAAATAATCTTATAGCTTCAATTCTAGCAACAGGGGAAAAAGGTCTCTTCAAAATCAATTCCTTCCATTTGAGAATATCCTTTACATACCAGTCTTCCTTTGTTTCTAAACACTTCACCTTGCTTATTCAATTTGTTTCTACAGACCCATTTAGTTCCAATGACATTATTATCCTTAGGTCTGGGAACAAGAATCCATGTATCATTATTTTCAATCTATTTTAACTCTTCTTTCATTGATTCAACCCAATGTTCATCTTTACATGTTTCATTCACATTAGTAGGCTTATTTTTGAAATTAAGCAACTCTTCTGCAATCCTCCTCCTAGTCTGGACACCTTTGTTCTTATCACCTATAATATGATCTTCTAAATGATTCAATCTTACATACCTCAGTGTTTTCTTAGGTTGTTCTTCAATTTCAAACTCTCGTGTTCTCTCTTTTGTGCTTCCACTAGTTTCTCCTTCTTCTTCATTTTCTTGATTCACTGGATTGATTTGCACTTGATTTGTATTCTAAACTTGCTTTCCTTGATTTGTACTGCCATCCTGATCATCATAATCATATCCACAGGTTTTGGAGGGTGTACCTAGGTCTTCATCAACTTTGACATTTGCAATTTCAACCATTTTCTTCAATCTTTTATTGTAGCATCGATAAGCCTTAATCTTAGTAGAATAACCCAGAAAGATGTACCTTCATTGCTTCTAGCATCAAAATTTCCTGTCTTCATCTCTCTTGATATAACATTTTCTTCCAAAGATCTTGAAATATTTAACTGTAGGCTTATGACCAATACATAGCTCAAAAGGGGTCTTACTAGTATCACCTTTAATTTGTACTTGGTTGAGTGTGTACACAATAGTACTCATAGATTCTCTCCAGTAGACATGAGGGATGTTTCCTTCTAGCATCATTGTTCTAGTAGCATCTTCAACTATTATGTTCTTCCTTTCTACAACTCCATTTTGTTGAGGGGTCCAAGGTGCAGATAATTGTCTCTTTATTCCATGTTCTTCACAAAATGATATAAATTCACCAAAAGTGAATTCACCACCTCTATTTGATCTCAAACACTTAAGCTTCAAACTTGACTCTGTCTCAACCATAGCCTTAAAGATCTTAAACTTTTCCAGAGCTTCAAATTTCTCCCTTAAGAAAGTAACCCATACTATTCTAGAATAATCATCAATGAACAACATGAAATACCTTTAACCTTCTAAAATTTTGACCTTAGAGGGACCACACAAATAAGTATGCACACGTTCTAGCAATTCATTTGAACAATTTTTCTTTTCTTTGAAATGAAATATTAGTTTGCTTTCCTAACTGACATTCCTTGCACATTGCATTAGTAGGTTTCACTAGCTTAGGTAGATCTCTCATAGCCTTGGTAGAACTTATCTTAACAATATTATCAAAGTTAATATGACACATTCTCCTATGCCATAACCAACTTTCATCAACTTGAGCAATCAAACAACTTTTACTAGCAGAACTCAAGTGAAATATGTTACCTTTTGTTTTTGTACTTGATGCAATTACATTTCCAGAACTCAATATTTTGTACTTTCCATCCATGAATTGAAGATTGTATCCCTTATCAACCATCTGACCAACACTCAAAAGATTATGCTTCAAGCCTTCCACATACATAACATCATCGGTATTATGCTTACCTTCAAGTGAAATGAATCCACTCCCATAGATCACACTAGATGTATTATCACCAAATCTCACAATACCAACATCATACTTTTCCAAGTTCACAAACTTGCTTTTATCTCCTATCATATGATGTGAACATCAACTATCAATCACCCATTCATATTTCTCTTCAACTCGAGCAGCTAGGGATTTCTCCACATTTGTACAACTAGAAGATTCAACACTATTCTCCTTGATAGCAATAAACAACCAATCATCTTCTTTATCAGATTCTTCATCTGTCACACCTTCATCAACAACATAGTAACACTTCTTCTAAAATCTAGGATTGTTATATCTTGGTTTAGGAGATCTTTCTGGACACCTTGATGTAAAATGACCTATCTTATTGCAAGAAAAACATTTAAGAGGAAATTTTCTTTCACACTTACCTTTTCCTTTCAGTACTCTTTTGACAATAATTTCTTCCAACTCTTCCATCTCTCTTTCTTCTTCTTCAATTTGTTTGATTTCATCCTCATACTTGAATGTCTTTCTAGATGAACTCTCACCTGGATCATATCTCTATCTCTTTTAGAAGTAGTAGCCTTAAATGCACATTCAACCTTAGGAAGGGAATCACCAAATTCACTCAACTAAAAAGTAGTCAACTTACCAACCAGTGTATCTCTTGTTATGTTTGTTATAGTCTAGAGCTCTTCAATAGCTGTGGCTTTGACTTTATAAGCAACAGGCAAGAATACAAGCACTTTAGCAACAATATTTGATTCTTCCAACTTTCCAATAGCACATCTGATACCACACACAATTTCATTCACTCTTTGCATGGAAGTATTAATGTTCTCATTATCACCCATTCTCAACCTTTCATATTTTCCTTTCAAACTCTGCAACTTAGCAATCTTCACATTAGTATCACCTTCATACAAGGTTTCCAACTTTTTCTAGATATCATATTCAGTCTTTTGATCCATAAAATTTTTCATTTTAGAATCAATGAAAGCACTCAACAAAGCTTCCTTATCTCAGATATTATACTCAGCATCTATAGTCTTAGCAATAGTATTAGGACCATTCTGAGGAATAACATACTTATTACATGTAATGCTCTAGTAGATTTCACCAATGCATCTCAAGTGACACTCCATTCGAGTCCTCCAAAGAGAATAATTTGTTCCATCAAATCTTAGAATATCCTTCTTATAAACTTCCATCCCGTATCACCTTAAGCTATTAGACTTCTTCCAAGGAACCTTCTCTAATACTAATTATTGGAAAAACAAGGGTAGACAACTAAGAGGGGGGTGAATCAGTTGTTTGAGAATTTTAAACTTATTAACTTTAGTCCTTGTTCTCATATATATGATCAATATCAATGAAAGAATGAATCAACAACTCATCAGAAACACATATAACACTAATATTTTTTTATGTGGAAACCCTGTTAGGGGAAAAACCATGGTGGAGATCAATTTGTGCAAGATTATACCCTGTTAAAAGTATAAATAATGAAATATAGGGAATGAACATGCATTCAAGCACGCTACAAGGAGCTCACTCCTGAATACAAAGGAAGACACACTGTCTTACAAAGAGATTCAGATTACAACCATCCAAATTTTGAACTGCAAAAATAACATCTGCTAATGCCTGATTACAGTTCCAGTTAAGCACAATTATTTACTCTTCTACACACTTCATCACACTCTTCTTTGCCTTTGAATGATATTTGCACATACACACATAGAAGCACATCGATCATACTTCCAAATAGAATAAACAATCACTCTTATAAATTTCCAACAAGAAATTTCATCCCTTCAAGTCGGCTTGAATGAAAATAATAAAATGAATATAAACTATTGACCCAAAACATTAAAGATTAACAATGGGAATCAACCAAAGTTGGCCATGACTTAGTGATGAACCAAAGCAACATCTTCAATTAAAAAACAATTCAATTAATTACACCTCAAAGATCCACAACATGCTACAAACACCATGTCAGCCAAGAACAAAGAAAAATATGAACCGCATAAGAAAGTCGCCAACCACAAGCTCAGCGATCCAGCCACAAACATGCAGCAAAGATAGAGAATGATCTAGAGACATCCAAACAACATGAAATAATGAGAAACATCCACAACAACTGAACTAACTGAAATAGCCTCATCTTCAATCAGGAATACCAGAGGTGGAAAAGAGGAAACAAAAGAACTATCATAATGAAAATTTTTCATAACTTCGGTCAAAATCTTAAATTAGTAGATCTCTAGAAATTGATGTGGATAAACTAGATGGAGTGATCCCACAAAGCTGGTTTACAATTTTTGTGAGATTCTATTTTTTGCTGAAATCACATATTTTTAGAAAATATAATGATTTAAGCCTGAAAAGTTCCATTTAAAATTCCAGTGAAGTGGGTTTGATCAAACTACCTTAAATCAAACCCCCTTGGATAGAACACTGCTAGTTTTAAACCATACCTATAATAGAGTCTCCTTTACACCTATCAAAATGCTGATAAAAAACCACTTTTGATTTACCTTTTGGGGTATCAAATGAATTCATTAATTTTTTTTTTTTCAAGTATGTAGTCCTTATTATAAGCTTCCCAAAAGAAATTATAATTTTAAATAAATTTAATCTTATTATTATACTTATTTTTATTTCTACCAAGTGAATGTAGGTTTTTCCTTTGAAAATCAAGCTCTTTGTTGCATGTGGAAATATAGTAGATTATTAAATTTTTTTTTTAAAAATATTTGGAGTGCACTAGATATTGAAGTCCTTAATCAACAAGAAAAAAATTGAATTTTGATACATACAAAAAAGTTATCTCTCGCGTTATATGAATTGCGTAGCATTAATGCGAATTATAATTGGTTTGAATTCAAAATTTGATTAAAGAAAAAATATTCAAGTAAACACTATGAAATGAATTGGAAGCACTAGATATCATAGTTACTAATCTAAATTAAAAAAAAAAAAGAATTTTACCCTTCATGGAAATAAATTTATGTGTTATACGGTGAGTGTCACTCCTTAAAAATAGTGTTTACTAAAAAGAAAAAACTAGTTTTTGAAGGAGATGGAAAAAGTCTGCGATCCTAATTCGAATTTTTTTTGAAAGAAATATATTTAGAATCTACATACAAAATTATGTCACCAATCACTAGTTTGCATCATCATCAAATTCCTCACGGTTTAGCCACAATAGGTGCCTGAGAGTGAAGATTTAGTTAGAAAAATTTATTTCGGTCATCGGTTGGCCAAAAATTGTAAACACTATTGGGATCACCCGGATACACTCGATAACAAAGTATTTGGCCCAAAACCTTTGATCATTAACATATAGAATGTATCAACACAGCGAACTTCCCTTCACCACTAACAACTGCAACTTATTTAGTACAATTTTTCTTAATATCCTCGACATATAGCTTGAGAACAAATGCTAATAGTGTTGACATTAGTACAACCACATATCAACAACAAAACCACAAAATCCAGTAGTGGCACAGGCGGGGTTGTTTATGAACAACCCATACAACCACCTCAATAAAAAACAAACACTTAGCCTCCATCGTCAAGTGACCTAGAGAGAGCCAATCTTGTCTTTCCTCCTCAAATTAAACAAATTGGATAAATTCAAAGAAATAGTTGATCCATCCTAACAGTTTCTTCTATTCTTCCTCTCCCAAAGAAAAGGAACCTATGATGACTCAATTCTCTCTTACACCTCAACAACTCCAAAACTGAATCAAACAAAATAATGGTGCTAGGGAACATCAACATCATTGTCGTCTCCTTTTTTGTCAATCTCACATGGACAACAATCAAGAAAATCAACCTCCATAGTTGAATGAAGTAATAGATGACCACCCTCCTTCTCTTGACCTACCAAAAGATAGTCTTGTGCAACCATCACAAAAAAATGAACCAATCCAATAGCCACAATCCTTAGAAATTACCCTTCATCCTCCCATTTTCATTGATCTTGATGATGATGATGACGATGTGATGATAACAAAAATAGATGAAGAAGTGCACAAGGATATCACCTCTCTATTTTCATCTACAATGAGCTTAAATGATAAATCATCTCACCCAAGTGAAGAACTTGGCATGACTCCTAGTTCAAAACTTGCAATTCTTCCTTTGGACAACCAACCACCCTCACATTACACTGAACATGATTGGGAGGTAGATGGCTAGTTAGATGGTTGACTTGCATTTGCCTAGCTAGCCTTTCTTTTTTGCATTTCTCTTTTTTTTTCCCCTTTATGCGTGTATTGTGATCCCCCGTATCATGTGTTTAATGTTCCCTCTCTTCATACACTTCCTCTATTTGCACCTCTATTCTTCTATTTTTCATGCATTTGTCTTTTTTTGGTTTTGTTTTTTGTTCTCCTTTTGGGGATGATGCAAAGCATAGAGACACCCTATGTCTCTTCCATGTTGACCCAAAAGGTCCTTGTCTTTTTTTGTTTTTGTTTTGTGTTCTCCTTTTGGGTATGACGCAAAGCATAGAGATGCCCTATGTCTCTTTCATGTTGATCCAAACAGTCCCTTTCCCTTTTTACTTTGTCTTTTTCTTGTGTTTTTCCTTTTGGGGATGACACAAGGCATTGAGATTGAAATGTCTCCTTCATGTTGATCCAAAAGATTTTGCATTTTATTTCACCTTTTCATTTTATTTTTAGTTGTGTTTTCCTTTTGAGGGGATGATGCAAAGCATTGATACCATGATGTCTCTTCCATGTTGACTCAAAAAAAACTTATTTTTCCTTTCTTTTCACTCTCTTTGTGTCATTCTTACAGTTCTATGTGCCTTGGGGAATGATGACAGTTTCATGATCTTTCATAAATACATTGTAGAAACAAACATACTAACCCAAAATCCATAGATCCTTATTTTTTTTTGGTGTGCTATTTTTGGGGGACAAATCCCTTTCTTTAATTTTCATTTTCCTTGACGCCAGTGTAGCCTAAATTCAAACATATGACTTGGGATATGGATTTCCAAGTTGGCTCTCATGTCTTGTTTTTCCCTTTTTCATTTCCTTTCTTCTCTAGTTTAAGGTAATTTCTCACTAAATGATGTGTAGAAATTCCTTTAAAGTGAGGGGCATACATTACCATAATTCATATGCATTCTTGGTTCTTAGTGTAGCCTTGTCATTTATATGATGTTTTCGTCACTTTGTGGATGACATTGGGTGTGATGTCCTTCATAAGTGTGATCTATCTTAGCATATTACATTCCTTTTGGTGGCTTTATGTGATGCACTACATCCCCTAAGTTGTGAATATACTATTCTTTGATTGGTCCTCTCTTGGAGACATTAGACACAATGTTCCCTAAATGACTAACCTTGCATAAACTGAACAAGACTCTTTTGAACATCTTTTACATTTTATGCTTTTAATCTTTTACATTTTGCATTTTTACATCCTTTTTCCACCTTGCATAACACAACTTGCATGACTGTGGTACCTTTTTCTTTTTGTTCTTGAGAATTTTCATTGTCCTGCCTTGTCAAAGTTATCAGGAGGTATAATTTTGACATGGTTGAGTGGGAAGCCCACCTAGTGGCATGACTTTTCCCCAAAACCACCTTTGTGTTTGTGAGTGCATACCAACTAGCATATCTATCTTACCTTTTTGGGATTTCTCACCCCATGGACAACTAGAAGTTTTGTGGCCCCAGAGTGAGTACATTTGGGCCTTCTCACTCAGTGGACCATCATGAGTTTTGTCACCCCAGAGTGAGTATACATTCGCTTGTTCAAAACAATCAACACAGATCTAATCGACAACTAGTTGGACAAATGTTTGAAGCTTCATCCAATTCCTTTCAACACTTGTGCGTTCCTTTGTTCTTATGTTCATTTTTCCATGGGATCTTCATCCTAGGGGCTTGATCATCCCTCTTGATAATATAAGTGCATTTGAACCCTCCTCTCGATGTCCATGGCTACTTCAGTGTGGTCAACTTTGAAGTAGGTTCATCCTCTCACTAAAGTGGGGGCTAAATGTGCCATAGAAAAATGGCCCCTTGTCATTTTCATGGCCTTTTAGGTCTTGTTTCATGGTGTTTGATCTATTTTTCTTTGATTTTATGATATAACATGGCTTGAACATGCATATTTAGGTAATAAATTTCAAATAATGACATGTTGTGAAGGTTTTGTGAAGTGTTGTAAAACATTTCTACACTCTTCTAGACTCTATTGATTACAACTCACCTAAAAATCTCCTTTTCATCACTAATCAAGTCCTATTTTGAAGTGTTGTAAAGTCTTGTAACAAGCTTTCATGCTCTTCTAGGCACACCTTCACTATTTGCACCTTTCTTATGCTTTATTTGGCCCCTTTGTGCCCTCATAAGTTGTAATTAAGTGTACTTTTGAATGTAAGCCTGACAAACAACATTAAATATAAAATATTTCTTGACACTTATTTTCAGGTCCTAGGTGGGACCCATTCACCATGGGTGGCGAATGAATCCCCCTTGGCCCCAAATTCAAAATTTTTAAAATTTTCTTTTGGGTTTTTATTCAAATATACTTGATGTCGACCTATGATGAGGTATGAATGGGTAACTAAGGCACAATACTGTATAAATATGTGATTTTCACCTCATTTTACATCTCCTACAAACCTATTCATCAAGTTCACTCATTGACCTATTCAATCAAGTATTCAAGTATCTTACAACATCAAATCAATCATTATCAAGCACTTTGGAGCATCCATTTACATTAATTCAAATTTGCATCTTCAAGGGTTTGGTAAGTTGATAGTAATTGCATGTTGTTAGTTTATCATTCTCTTTCACTACATTATTTCATTAAGGGTTTGATTACCAACAGTGGGGTTTGACCAAGGAAAACCCCTATTTGCTAACCCTCAACCATTTTCCCCCTTAGCATGTGTTTGTAGACCTTTTGTGTGCATATTTAACAAGAATCTAGGTGTTGAAGATTGGTCAACAAGTCAACTAGGTGCTTCAAGTCAACTCATTCATATTTCAAGCTTGGAGAGGGTTTTTTGTTTGTTTCCTAAAGAATTGATTTCGACAACTCGATAATCAGAGTTTTCTAGATTTGGTGTTGCAAAGTTATCTCTTGATTTTTTAGAATTTTGGGAGAGGACTAATTTTCCACTAGTGGCGAATGAGTCCCACCTTAGTATTGAAAAGCTGAATTTTGTCAGATTTTGGATCCTGACTATCATAAACCAATTTCTGACACTTTTGCACCAGTACTAGGACTAGTTCACCACCCTGGGTGAATGAGTTCCACTATGATTTTTCAATAATTTTAGACAACATCTACGAAATTCCAGATTCATCAAATATTACCTAGGTTCACTCTGTTCATCCCATCTCTTTCTGTTCTGCATTATTTCATCATTTAGTTCATTTGCTTACATATCATACTGTGTTTTCAAACATAGCTTAATTCTTATTTTTTTATTCAAATTCAGTCATATAGATTATTAATTGCATTTCATTTATGTCATTTAGCTTAGACAATATCACACATAACATAATTTAAATGAACCCTTTAGCATTTTTGGCCCTACCTCTCTCCTTTAGGTGAAAAGCCCTAGAAGAGCTAGAGAAGTCCTAAAGAGCCAAAAATCGACGGTTCGGGGGCATATATTGACACTAACATTTCATTGTGTGATTTTATTTTTCTTGTGATTTCCTCTCTTGGAAACATTAGGTACAATGTTACCTAGGATGAGACTTTGCACATGTCCTCTCTTGGAAACAAGATGAGACCATTTGCATCTTTCCTCTCTTTGTGACATTAAGCAGAATGTTCCCGAAGATGAGACCTTGCATGAACTAAGAAGAATCCATTTGAACATTCCCAAAACTATCTTGCATTTACAATGTCTATGAGTGTCTCAAAGATACAAAAGTTTTTTCTAACCTAATAGAGCTTGAAGATTATTTTTTCCGCACCTTATTAAAGATATTTGCAGGTATAACTTTGGTATCATGGAGCGGGAATCCCATTCGAGGCATGACTTTCCCATAGACATTCATGTGTGTATGAGAAATATATCAACTATGTGTGTGTCTTCAATTTTATGAATTCTCACTTCTATGACAACCATGAGTTTCTACTGTAGTGAGTGCTGAATTTTTGGACAAACAACCTAGATTTGGTCCACGCATGTGTGGTGGAAAAATGGTCAAAGCTTGATCCACCTTTTTATTTTTGATTTTCTCTTCCTTCTAGTTCTTGCCATTCCATGATTGAGTATCTTGTTTTGTTGCACATCATTCACCTTGTGTTTCCTTTCATGCTTATGTTATTTTGACTTAGGATCTTGGATCTTGGGGGCTTGATTGCTTCCTTCATCTTTTTCATCCTAGACCATCCACATTGGTACAATTGTACCCCTTCTTGAATGTCTACTTTAGTGTGAGTTTGAAGCAAGTTCATCCTCTCACTAAAGTGGGGGCTAACTATGGACACATAAAAATGATCCCTTTTTGCTTGCTTGATATGGGAATAATTAATCACAAATTTGACTTAATAAGTCCTTGATTTAGTGTTGTGTGGTGTTTTACACATCCACAGTAGGTCTTGGACCCTTGCAAACTAAATAAAATACATTTAAGAATATCTTGTAGAGGCGTTGTAAAGTGTTGTAAAAGAATTTCATGCCTCTCTAGACTTAATGGACCTATCTTTCCCTAATTCAATGTGTAAAATATATTTAATTACATCGTCACATTAATCTAGAAGGCTTGTGAATTAAACTTAACTCTAATCTAGTGTTCTAATGTGTTTTACACATTCACATTGGATGTTGTGCCTTTCTAGGCTGTGGACCTCATTTTTGTGTTGTAAAGTGTATTTAATCACACTTTCACATTGAACTTTGTGTCCCTAGCCCTAATTAATCTTTACATCATTATTAATAGACCCCTATGGCCCCATATTTTGCATCTCGAGGCTTAATTTGATCAAAGATCTGACTAGAACAACTTAGAGGCTTGATTTCTTCACTCCTCGACAATCTAGCAAGAAAATTAACCCTTGTGGGACCAAGTTGCCCATATGGGCAAATTAGTCCCATCCAGGTGGGACTAAGTCACCGAGCTTGACGACTTAGTCCCATTTGGGCTATTTTTGAGGTTCAAGAGGGAAAATTTAGATTTTAAGTTTATTTTTTCCTTCATGTCAATGTTGGGGATCAAATTAACAGAAAAATTAAGTGGATTTCCTATATATACAAGCCTCTAAACCCTAATTCATAACTCATTCATCTTATTCATCACTAATCTTCCATTTCAAGTCAAGAAAGCAAGGGATTTTACATTCTAAGTCATCAAGATAGCTTTCAAGGACATTTAAGGGTAGATTCTTCTTCTATTGTTGCAAAAATTCAAGATCAATCATCATGGTAAGTTTTTAATCCCTTCATTTCATGTTCATGTTTCATCTTATCTCTTCATTTGGTTTAATTATCTAAAAGGGGTTTGACAAGGGTAAACCCCCTTGCCCTAACATTCACCATTTCTTTCTATTTCCTTGTGTGTTTGCAGATTTAGGCACTTTGAGGATTTGAAAATCATTGAAGGATAAGTTTCAAAGTTTTTGAAGAAATCTCCTTGTTGACCAAGTCAAGACAACAACAAACAGTCACTTATAGTGCCAAAAATCAGAGTTTTAGAACCAGACACCTATCAGGAATCTAATTGTAGATCAAGGGCTTCCATTTCCACTTTCAAATTTTTCAAAAATTGAGAAGTGGACTAAGTCACCAATAGTGGTGACTTAGTCCCACTGAACCTATTTTTTGGAGGTTTTTGTAGATTTGGATACCCATTTGGCTGAAACGGGCTCTAGAGTAGTTTTTCCAAACCTGGGACTAAGTTGCTTAGATTGGAACAAGTGTCCCAGTTGGCTTCTACATTAGGCTTTTTAGGATTCCGAACCTTCATTCCATCATTTTTAGCCTCTCGGTGCACACCTTCAGTTTCATCAGTTTTTGTTACAATTTAGCTTCATTTCTAGGTGTTTTTGCATATCACAATTTGTTTTCAAAAAACTTGCATTTCTTAGGTTTTACATTAATAAGTCATTTATTTTATCATTTTATTACATTTAGACATTGTATCTAGTCATATTCCATCCATCCTTGCATTTATTTTGAGTGTAGACATTGCCCATTTTTGCCCATCTTTCTCCTTTTAGGTGAAAAACCCTAG
>VDFB02097013.1:0-13147 GCA_007258455.2 Sequoia sempervirens
AAAGACATCAAATTGTTCTCATGATTTAATACTCTATACTTTGTTTTTGGTATTTCAACATACTACTTGAAGGCAAAAAGAGAGAGCTCAACTGTGGTGGCTTTTTAGTAGATTTATTATGATAAGACCTAATTTCTGTGGCAATCAATAATATAGTATATTTCATAGTTAAACTTAATCCACATAGTCCAAAGAAAATAATCTTTGATAATAATAGTGTCAAAATTTTCTTTTAACTCCTCTCTATTAATATTGGCTAATGTGAAGGTTGTGAGAGCATAGATGTGTTGAGAGGGTGCTTTTGGGTTTACTAGCACAAGGACCATTGGCAGACTAGACAGAGTAGCAAGCAACAGACATTATGATATCTTCATCACCATTGTCTAATTAGTGATGTTTTTATTTGTTGATGGATTTTATAAAGGGTTTGTGCAAGATCATGGGGGGGCCAAACAATGGTGATGCAACAAGAAAATGTGACATGAGGAAGTGAAAAGTGCGGAAATCATGTTTGACTTTATGGCATCTTGTAATGATGTCATCATATGGTGGATGGGGCAATATGTTATCATCTCTAAGACATATTTTTTAGGGAGATTACCTTCTGCCTCTTTTTCAATACTTTTTTATGTAATTAAAAAATTAAATATGGATAAATTGGTTGTTAGGAGGATCACTCATAAAGTAGCAACAACACAAACATAAAATGACAACTCATGAGGCATGTCACATCATTATGATTCAAATTTTCACTATTGTATGTTGTCGATCTGATATGATCTTAAATTTAATTAATGTGACATAACATGATATACAGGTATTGAACCTTCTAAAAGTGACAACTCCATTTTATCACTTTCCTCTGTATCTTCCATTTTAATAAACTTTTTGTTGTCCTCCTCTTCCGCCTCTCTACACTTTCCACCTCTTTCTACATCATCTTTATATTTTCCCTTGTTCCTCTCATTCACTTTTATTTGTGACTTGAATAGAGTGCATAGGGGACAAATAAAATTGGAAGCTACAAAAAAAAGTGCCAAGAATGGTGTCGTCACCTCTAGAACCTTAGATACACATTTGTCACACCAAGTCACATTAATTCAATTTCACACCATATCAATTTGTAGATCATATCAAATCCATAGCTTATGATAGTGAAAATTTGAATCATAACAAATGTAAAATGGCGCATCTAATTTAGATTTTGATTTTTCCTAGGTTTTATCCATTGACTTTAAGATCTACTTAAAGCATGCTTAGACTCTCATTTCTTATTTTCTCACTTTTTTATATATTTAGATTTGACTCAACACCATTTAGGTGCTTAGAACATGGCATTGTCATTAAGCCAACAACCCATTGATTGACTCACATTATTAGTTTGGTAGGATTAGGCATTAGAAAGTATGATAGATCAAAAAATAGTTTTGGGTTAGAACAGTGTTCTTTAGGATTTTTTAGGTTGTAGCTTGAAATGTATATGCATCATCTACTATGTAATCATGGTGAATGGTACTATTTGATAAAGTAGAACCCCATCTATACATTCAATACATCTGCATTTCATCACAAAGTTTGGATATAAGGCATGCTTCAAAACTCATTGTGTTTCACAACCTACACTAAACAATGTTCACTGTTGTCAACAAGTTTATTCAATAATGCTATTAATGGAAAGAAATTGGTGTTCTTGCTATTTCTAATGCACACCTACATATATAGACTTGAAAACTACAAGGGGTTGGGTACATTGTGATGTGGAGGTTGATAAACACACTGTGTTATGAAACATGCAATTTTCTATATCAGGCAACCTCTACAAGTTTAACTATCTACCTTGAAGCTTGGTTTATGTCATTAAGTGTAGTTGACAAATGACTTTGAGATTTCAAACCTCTTATCTACATGAAGACATTCATAACTCAAAATTCAACAACTGAAATGGTTAGTCACCCCTCAACTCAATTTTGATAGTTTTCCTAATTTTAGATGGTTATGGAGAGAACGTAAATGAAAACCCCTTTTTGCAACAAAAACTCTTGGAAAACCTTAAATTCAAATGAATACCCATTGTTTTGCAATGCTGCATATAAAATGAAAACCTATTTTTTGCAAGGAAAACCCTTGGAAACCATTAATGAAATCCCATTGTTTTGCAATGAATACCCATTAATTCTTCACAATCCCTAGGTAGAATGGTAAAATGGCATATATTTCTAGCAGATATACATACCTACTAGCTAGTTGCCTATGCCTACCACATGTGCGTCTTCGTAGGGAGATTTCCCACTCTGCTTCGACCTCTGAACACCTTCAACTCCCTTTCGAGCTCCCCACTGACCTTAAAAATATGAATGTCGAAAATAGTGACGTTATGAACTATTTCAATTACAGAAAATAAATGTAGGTTGGATTTTTGTGAGCCATTTTTCCATGTCTCCTCAAATAGTTCTTTGGCGAATGTTCAAAACACCCTCAACAGAAAAAGCACATAAAAACTCTGAATTGCAAATGAATACCCGTTATTTTGCAACACATACCCATTCAATTACTCACAGTCCCTAGGCATAATGGCAAAACAACATATATTTCTAGCAAATATACATACATGCTAGCTAGCTCCCTACGCTTGTCACATGTGTTTTGGTGGGGAGATTGGATGCTCTGAATGCCTACAACTCGCTTTTGAGCTCCCCAACAATGTTCAAAACATGAAATGTCAGAATGGCGGCTTTTTCGACTTTAAAACACATATTAAAACATTCCATTTTTGAAATTCGTTGGTGTACCAAATTTTTTGACGACGTAACATTTGGCACCCTAAACTTTTGTCAGCTCCTCTGTTAGTCTTTCAGTTGGGGTGTTTTATCAAGAGATTGGCATGGGGAATTGGGTATTATGTTAGCATGCCTATGCCTTAGTGCATTTTGTTGATAGATTAGTTGTTCCCATGACATAGTAGAGAGATGACGTTAAACTTGTAGTGGGTATGGCATGATAACAAGTCTACATTAATATCCTACAATGCTTATGAAGAGTGATAAGTAGCATCCATCATGTTTGATCTAGACTAGCTTAATTGTCTTCCAGATTAGGGCACGATCCCATGGAGGGGTCGTCCTAAAAATCCGGAGCAAGATTTGCTCAAATTTTTTGTAGAATATTTTGAAGATGGTGGTCCCATGAATTTAGTTGTGCAGTTTAGCTTAAAAATTTACCCTCTAGGCTGGTGGTGGAATGGAATGTTGTGAATAAATAAATAATAAATAAACATCATTTACCTCCAATTTTCTCTTGGTGGGAATCTAAGTTTTTAGATTTGTGACAAGTGGCAAAAAAATACTCTTAAGTAGGTGGGGCAATTTCTAGCCCCACCCCAATATCACTCGCTAAAATTTTCAACACTATCTATGGAGGCAACAAAATGACCACATAAATCTATGCCCAAATCCGTATCCGTTAGAAGAAGCCCGTATTTGTCAGTAGAAGCCCTCGTGCTTGTCAAGGAGACTAGAAATATTATTTTCTTAATATTTTCTTTTCAAACATAAAAAAAACTCTTAAGTTAAATTTTTTCAGACGATATATTTTTTTAATATAATATTAAAATATATAATAAAAATATATATAAACCCAACACAAAATGTCTTCAATATTTCTTTTCTAATATTTTCCTTCCAAAAACTATTAAATTATATATATATATAATATTAAAAATTATATCATATTAAATATTATATATAAAAAACCCTCCTTTTATATATAATAGAAAATATATATTAAAAAATAATATAAAAATATATAAATTTATTATATATTATATAAATATAATATAATATTTTTATATTACTTTTTAATATATAATTTATATTATATATAAAAGCTCTCATTTCTATATAATATACAATATATATTAAAAAATAATAAAAAATATTATATTTATATTTTTTTTTAATATATATTTTATATTATTTATATAATATATAATAAAAATATACTATGAAAATATAAATCGTATAAAAAAAATTAAACTTACAGTTTTATTGATGTTTGAAGAGAAAATATTAAAAAAAAAGTATTGCCAACAAGCACGAAAAAAATAGTATTGCCAATCTTCTGACAAGCACGCGGGCTTCTGTTGAAAAATACGGGCTTCTTCCGACGGATACATATTGGGCACAGATTTCTGTGGTCATTTTGTTGTTTCCATAGAGAGTGTCGAAATTTTCAGCCTAAAATAGTTTGGACTGAAAAAGATTCCAATTAATCTTGTAGCAGAATTTTTTTTATCTCATGAGACCACCTGCTTTGGTGAAAATAGGAGCCCAAGCCCCATGGAACCATGCGGTTACTCTCTAATACGCGGAGGTTGATAATACAAGAAAAAAGTTTGGTCCGCGGGGCAGTTGTCAATGACGGGAGTACTGGAGTTCGGACCTCATCCCTGTAGACAACACGCAGCGCTTGCCAGCCTCGATACTAAAGCAAAAGACAGAAAAACGTGAGGTGCTCGGTATTTGGTACCATACAAATTAAGTGCGTAGCAGAGAAGTAAAAATCTATGAGCTTTTACGATGCATGACAATGTGCGCTGTATTTGATAGCGACAAAAAGTAATGTCCGTTATCGCTCATCCGGTACAAAACCTCTGTTTCTCTCTCCTCACAATTGAATGCCTGTTATAGCATATCCAGTACTAAATCTCTGCTTTCCCTCTCATATTCGGCCAATGAATGCCCCGTGTTTGGTACAAAGGTTTCTTAGTTTTACCACGTATAGGCAATTCATGTGGAGGATATGACATTAATGTCAGTGACGACTCATACAGTACTCAGTCTCTGTTTTCCCTCGTCCTTATATTCAGTCATCCGTCACACCCGTGAGTGCTCTGTGTTTGGTGCAAGGTACCTTCCTAGGGGAGAGGACCCAGTAGTTGTGCGTCTTAATTTTGCGCTTCTAATTATCTTATATGGAAATTTCAAATCACTCCCAATTTTTTACAGCAGCTTACTTGGCAAGTCCCCTGCTTATAACTAAGGTTCAGGGCCACATCATCAAATATGATCCCACATCAGGTTGTTTTTTGTTGAAGTGTCCAAAAAGGCCCAAAAAAAAGGTAAGACCAATACTAGTGAATTCACAGCATGTTTTATTGAGCACTGATGTGGAATCACATGATTGGTTGCTTTTTAGATCAAAGGAATACATTTTGTTTAATTATGGGTAGTCATCATCAACACTAACAACTTTAAAGTCACAACTATTGGTCCAATATTGATAAAAACATTGGGCATTATATAAACAACTACTATCACAACTATTGAAACATGCTCACGTATTGGGTCCTCTCCCCTATATGAGTTTTAGTATGAGAACGTGTTGTGTATTTGTTACCAATTAATGTCAACGATGACTCATACAGTACTCAAATCGAGTACCTATGAAAACGTTCTCTGTATTTGTTACCAAGTAATATCGGTTATGAGTCATACAATACTCAAATCTCTTTTTTCCCTCGTAATATTATTGGCTAGTTGTAGGAGAAAGGACCCAATAGTTGAGTATGTTGCAATAGTTGTTATAGCATTTGTTGATTTAATGTCGAGTATTTTTAACAATATTGAACCAATAGTTGTGACTTTAAAGTTGTTAGTGGTTATGATAACTGCCAATAATTGAATAATATGTATTCCATAGATCTATAAAGCAACAAATCATGTGATGTCGCATCAGTACAACAATAAAACATGATTTAGTGCACGAGTATTGGTCTCAGTTTTTTTTGGGACCTTTTTGGACACCTTGACAAAAAGCATGTCGATGTGGCATCATATTTGATGATGTGGCCCTAAAACCTTAGTTATAAGCAAGGGTGTTACCAAGCAAGTTGTAAAAAATTGGGATATTTTTTAAATTTCTATGTAGGATTTTTGAAAAGCACGTAGTTAGGGTGCTCAACTACCAGATCCTCCATTCATCAAATCCATATCCACATTCTTATCCTCATCCCTCTTCATCCATACAACGTAGGCTATTCTCCCTACAAAAACGCATGTCTAAGATACCATAACATATAATACCATCCCACATACAATGGCACAATGAAGGTAGATTAAATGAGGGAAGTAGACATACAAAAATAGACAAATGTTTTAGATGTAGAGAGTTATAAAAACAAGCAGGAATTTTACAAACTAGCAAAAGTTTTAAAAGTGAGAGAAAGTTTTAAAAACAATGGACAACAGTTTTGCAAGGAGAATGGTTGCATCCACTATGGAGAGTGACAATTGTCAATAAGAACATGAGAATAGAGACAAAGTATATTTTTCATTGGTTGATTGTGGCTACCGGGGAGAATGTGGAGGTTATAGTACCTGAATTCTCCGAACACGAGTGTTTCAAAAAATGCAATTTTCATGTGAGAAGGTATAAAACCATGGAGGAATTTGAACTACAAAATGTGTTGGTTGTTTGATGTGGAAATTTTAGCATGAAATGTCTCTTGATATGTCAAACCATAATCCAACCACTCCATTGTTATTTGCAACTCTGTATGTACAAAATGGGTTATATAATTTGGTGGATGCTAGTCATTTTATGTTTGTTATAATGATCTTATGAAAAGCAACAATTATTTTGGTGTTACTTTCTAGGTCCATGTGTTGTCGAGTAGAACAAGTCATCTCCAAAGCTCTAAAATACACCATACATCATCATTCTTTGATTTTAACCTTCCAAGTCATCTCCAAAGCTCTAAAATACATCATACATCATCCTTCTTTGATTTTAACCTTCCAAGTCATCTCCAAAGCTCTAAAATACATCATACATCATACATCATTAATCATTGGTCAATAATGTTCCTTGTACAAAAATTACCAAACAAGACATGATCAAACTATGCAACAAATATCCAAGCTTTGTGTAAACATTTAAACACATATCCAATATTATTTGTCATAGATATATTCATGATTGTAACCTTATTTATTTTCATTGTATTAATCTTACTACATACTTTATTCATCCAAAATAAGCCTATCTACACATTTCATGTGAATAGAACATTGCATCACCTTGCTAATTGGTACAATTCAAATTAATTTCTTGCACTCTCTATATAAATGTTCTTGGTCATCACTTGAAGGTGGTTATTTTTTTTATAGCTCGAAAAGATCTATATTTTGTTAATATTGGTGAATCTTAGTAGAACATTATGAAAAGCATTGTATCACATATCAACTCAAAATATTATAATTTATACATTGGCTATGTTTGTGATTCATTAAAGGTTGAGGTTTCATACATTGTAAGCCCTTGAGGTAAGATAGTAAATGTAACTATGTGAATTAATAATTCATATTTTATGTTAATTTATTATGTCACCGAATTCTATTGTTAGTGTTTGTGCAATTGATTGTATGGTTGGATAATCCTTAACTGAATCCTCTAGTCACAATTCTATCACATGGTATCAAAGTAGTGGTTTTAAAACCTTGGGAAGGACATCCATTGGAATTATATTTTAAATTATATCTTCTAATATTTTAATTGAATAGGTGTTAAGAGAATTATGCTTGTGTAGTCACCCTAATTCTGACAATACTTCTTAATTAATCAATTCACCAATTTCCAACCTTAATTAATTAAATGGTTATTATTTAATTAATTATTCCATCGTATGCTTATAATTAATTAAATATTTTATTATTTAATTAATTATATCACCTCCTAGACTAAATTTCTTCCATTTAATTAAATAATTGACTTATTTAAGTAATCCCATCACTACCCCCTTCCCTTCTAACCTCATTTGATTAATTAACTTCCTAACCTTCATTATCCCACTCTCCAACTTTTAACCCAATCCTAGTTAATAGACCCATGGTTTATTAAGTCAACCTACCCTATTAAATTGATTAATCCTTGATTAATTAATCTAACCTCCATGTCTAATCATCATTACCATTAGTCTAGCATTTCCTTGATCTTGGATGGATCAACTAAGATACCATCAGCTGAAATCATGTGTCCAAGATATTGTACTTTCTTCTGAAGGAAGGTACATTTAGAGAGTTTCCCATACAACTTATGTTCTCTCAGTCATTGTAGAAATATCTCCAAATGCTTGTAATGATCCTCTTCATTATTTCAATAAATTAGGATATCATCCAAGAAAACCAAAACAAAATTATCTAGGAAATCCCTAAACGTGTTGTTCATTAGGTTAATAAATGTTGTCGACACATTAGTAAGTATGAATGGTATAACTATAAAATCATAATGCACATACCTTGTTTTGAAGGTAGTCTTAAAAATATCTTCATCTTTAATTCTTAACTGGCCAGTATCCAGATCATACATCAATCTTAGAAAACTTAACAACTCCTATTTGATAAAAAAGGTTGAATCAATGTGTGGCAATGGATACTTGTTCTTTGCCATAGCTTTGTTAAGCATCTGATAGTCTATATAGAATCGCAATTTACCATCCTTCTTCTTCACAAAGATTACTAGCACTCCCTAGGGTGATACACTAGGTCTTATCAATCCCTTAGATAACAATTCATTTAACTGTGCCTTAAGCTCCATTAACTCAATTGTTGTCATTTTGTAAGGAACTTTAGAAACAGGTTCTAATCTTGCCACTATATCAATGGATAAATCAAATACCCTTTTCGGTGGTAGTCTAGGTAGTTCCTCTGGAAACACATCCGCAAAATTTCATAAGATAGGATATCTTTCCATATCCATCTCTTTAGTTTCCATCACTTCACGTTATTTCATCTCTTGGTAATCCTATGGCCCAAAGTTGTCAATACCATCTTGAGAAATAAATTCCTTATATTCCTCAAGCTTTTCCATCTTTACTACAAAGAGCTTGCATCCTTTCTTCTTAGCCCTAAACAATTGCATGGAAGAGATTTGACGCAACTTGACTTCCCTAGCTATCCAATACCATCTTGAGAAATAAATTCCTTATATTCCTTTCTTCTTAGCTTGTCAATACCATATTGAGAAATAAATTCCTTATATTCCTCAAGCTTTTCCATCTTTACTACAAAGAGCTTACATCCTTTCTTCTTAGCCCTAAACAATTGCATGGAAGATATTTGACGCAACTTGACTTCCCTAGCTATCAATTGCAGCATCACTTGGTTACCTAAATAATCCAAGCATTCTATTGTTTTTGTATGACAATCTACCTTGGCTATATGCAACTTCTAAATCCAGTTCATTCCTAAGATAAAATCATAGGATCCAAAGGGTGCTACACATAGGTTTACCTCCATATAGAAACAAGGTAGTTAAATCCTAGCTTTGAACAAACATTGTTCCACCAAATTTCTCTTGTCTAGTTTGCATATTCTACAACCCAAGACTTTTCCATATAACCATCTTTCCTAGATATTTTCTTTTCTAGTTTAGGTGAGACAAAATTTTCAGTATCTCCAATATCTATAAGTATGGAAATAGGTAAACCAAATAAAATACCTAGAGTCTCCACTAGAGAGTAACTTGATACTCCGCTTGAAGATCATCCAAGGAAACATGAATCTTCTGCTAGAACACCATTTTCTATGAAGGAAGTGGGTTTCCATAAGTTCATGACCCATAAGGCTTATTGGGATAATTTATAGCAAGGTGGTCTCCACCACATGTGAAGAATCCCATTGCTAGTCCTTCCTTCCTTGCAAGTTCAATAGGATTACTAGCATTACTTGCATCATTGATAGAATTACCACCATTGAAATTATTCCTTTTGTGTTCCCTCCTTGATTCTCTTCCATTATTCCAGGGTCCCTTTTCCCCTTGCTTCTGAAAATTTTGCACTCCTTCAAACTTCCTTGGAGTTGGTTTAACTTGAGCTCTTGCAAACTTCTTATGGTTCCTATTCTCTTGGAAGATGGAGATGGATTTGACCTTTTTCTCTTTCTTAACAACCTTCTCATAAACTAGGTCCATAGTGGCTGGACCATGAACATCTACCTCACCACTAATCTCACTATTAAGCCCCATAATGAACTTCCTTATGTAAAAATGTTCATCCTTCCAATACATTGGTACATTCTGTAACAGTTAGGTGAACTTTTCCCGATAGTCATTTACTGACATCTCTCCCTATTTCAAAATTTGAAAATCAATGACTTTCTAGTCGTAAAAGAGTTGGGGTAGCCATCTTTTCCTAAATATTTCAACAAACTTGTTCCATGTAAGTTTCAAAGAACTAGGCCTCGAGTTCCATTTTCTTGTTCATCCACTAGTTAGAGGCTTCTCTCACTAACTAATAGGCACCCCATATTGCTTTTGTGACTTCAAAATAGTTTCTAATCTTGAAATATTTTTCCATCTAAATCAACCATGCCTCATCTTCTTCCCCACTGGTGCTACCTTCAAATTTTGGTGGGTTATTTTCCTCATGTCCCTAGAAAGTTCAGTATCCAAATGCTTCCTACTAGCTCTTTCAGATTGAGAGTGTGATTTCTCATTCTCATGTTCATGGGTCTTAACATGATCGTGAGAATTCTCTTCCTCATATTCATTGATAAGGACTTCTTCATTAATATAAACTTCTTGTTCTACTCTATATATTTTTCCCTTACTTCCTACTCAAGATTTCTCAACCTTTCATTGGTTTCATGAATGATAGCCAAAATTTGATACAATTTAGCTTCAACACCCTCTAGACCTTGTTCGACTTCCTGACTCCCTCCAGGATTAGTCCTTGTTCTCACCATCCTTGCAAGAAAAGGGCTATAGTTGAAGATTCATATTTATTAGATTCAATCATGAACTCTTAATATTTTATGGATACTATTTTAAATGAGCATTCATGGGTAAGTGCACCAAGATGGTCGCAAATTTGTGGCCAAACAAGAAAAAAACAAGCCATAACGCATTCGCGTTTTAACGCGTTCGCATTATGTCTTTTTAAAAGCAAAAAAAAAGGTGAATCCAAATATCATTTCTCATTTCGTTTTTTCTGTGTTTTAGCTCCGCCTGCGGCCAAAAACCCTGTTATATGCGCTCGTGTTCTTGGAGAGGTGATTTCTTCAAAATTCATCAACAGCAATTGGATTTCTTCACAAATATGGCGCCATGATGACGAAGAGATGCAAGAGGTAAGTATTGTTTGGTATTTGTTTTGAATTTGTTAGTTTTAAATTGATTTTTTTTGTTTTAGTTTAGAAATGAATGTTTTTTTTTTGAATTTGTAGGAAATCCTCAACAAGAGGGAGGAGAATCCTGCCAAATGGAAGCCTCTCCAGCAATTACGACCTCAAGTCCAAAATCAGCCTCCCACCATTCTCTCAATACCCTCGGCACTCAGAGAATTTGAGGGTGAAATTGAAACAATAGAAGTTGAGGGATATTGGTAGTTTGGTGATCAAAATTCTTCAACCGAAGAATACATCTAGCGATTCATTGAAGGATTTGTTAAAAATGTGTAGAACAGTACCAACAAAATATCTAGATATGTAAAATAGAGGGAGGCAAACATCGAGGCATATTATGCAGACAAATTATCATATAAACAAGTAAAGATTTAAAATTACTAAAGTTTATTGCTGCTCTCTATTCACTGACCTAGAACAAATAAAATCTCACTCCTTGGTTCCTATTCATTGAACACCACCGAGGAGATTGGGAACCATGGCTTGGTGTGGCAGTTGCCACCGTGCAGCTGTGAAGTCCCCACAATATTTTTCTTAGGAGAGCCTGTGTGAGGTTTTGTATTGAACCAAAATCTCAAATTATTTTTGTTATGAGGGAGATTAGGGAGGTGGAGTGACCCTTGAGGATGGGCCTGAATTACGGCCGGATCCACATGGCAGGCGACCTGCAGCTAAAGCCTGGGTGGTGGTGTATTTCAGAGTTGCAAAGAGTGTTGATGTAGAGACTTTGCAGGCGATCACATCCTTGACTCAGAGTGTCATCCACCACACTAGCCCCATTGTACAGCGCAATCCAGGGGAGTCTTCAGGTGGTGGCCTTTGAGGCCATGTGTGTCAATCTTGCGGAGCCACTTGTTCGTATGACCCTACCGGCCCTCAAGAGGGTGCTACGCGCCGAGGATCACATGCTTCTGCGTGAATGCGGCATGGCCAAATGTAGGGCCGGAGGGGCTGACGTGCATGTTGCGCCCTTGGTATTGACGGGTCGAGGTGGAAATTCAACATGTTCATTGAATTTGGTTTATTAAATTCGATTGTGAAATGGAAGATTAACTAATTTTAGTTTTATTATTTTTAATAGGTGGGGTCATAGTGTTGACCACAGGTACTCGATTGATCTACTTATTTTTCGCGGTACACACACCTATTGAATTTGGTGTCTTAAGAGGATTGGTAAACAATTATAAATTTATTACATGTGTTAGTATTGTTTTCTACGGTGGTATTTTAATATGTGATTTTGGATGTTGAACGAGGTGTTGTTGGAGGTTTCAAGGAAACACCTCCGAGTGTGAGTAGATTTGCTCAAACTTTCACTGAGGTAATATAGAATAAAGAGAACTTAAAGTTAATGAATTATAAGTTTAATCTAGATTTACGTATATATGGTCCTTAAAAGAGTCACCTTGGGTTCACTAGGTTATTATTTGAAATCTTTTAAGAATGGTCCTACCATGATTATTTGTCTTAGAATTCCTACACTAGCAAGCTATATATAATAAAAATTTAACATGGAACTAACAAGGGTAGAGCTACATTCTACTCCATCCTATATAACTTTTTTGTGATGTCAATGTAACCAAGAACAGAACATGAGGATGTCCCACCGTGTCAATGTAGCAAAAATAAAATATCCTCAACTATTTTATCGTAGAGACTCCTTCAATATCTCCTAGATGCTTGGAGATGCTTAAGACTAGGTCAAAATACCTATATTCTCTTCATTTGTTGCATAGCTCATCAAGTTTTCCTATATGTTCTCTAACTAATCATGATTGCATGGAAAGAAGTTATAAGTACTCATTAAACTCTCAACTATTGGAGCCTCCTCAAACTTTCCCATAGGATGTGGAAAATGCTTAGAAATGATTAAATTCCCTAATAGGGTGTGGGAGATCTTTTAGGAAAATATTTGACACTAATTTGATCCATTTAATTCTTCTTCATCCTTATATATTCCTCAAATATAC
>VDFB02097014.1:0-42219 GCA_007258455.2 Sequoia sempervirens
AAGACAAAATAAGGAAGTCCAAGGGTCATCCTGCATGAGGTGTGATATGCGCCCAAGCTGAAGTCAATAAAAGGTGTTGAAGTTGAAGTGAAATATGCTAGGCGTGTTGAATATTCACCTTCAATTGTGATATGCGCCTAAGGTGGTAAATAAGACGTGGAATATTGCTAGGCGTGGTGATGAATATCCTTCAGCGTGTGTCATTTGCGCCCAAGGTGGTAAGTGTTATAAAGTATTAGAAAATATTGCCAAGGTGGTAGAATGAAGAATTCTAGGCGTGTGAAGTAAAAATGTTGCCTAGGCGTTGGAATTTAACATGTTCTTCATCAAGTATGCCATACGCCTAAGTAGACCTTGAAAGTGGTGGAGTAAAGTTGATGAGAAAATATTGCGCCTAGGGTGGTGAGTGAAAGATAAAAGGCGTTGGAAATTTAAATTTAAATATCTTTCAAGCGTGGAATAAAATGCAAGGTGATGAATAAAATAAAGCATGTTGGGCGTGATGTGTTTTGAAAGGAAATTTTCTGGGATGAGTGGAATAAAATTTTTCTCACAAGCAAGGTGATCAAAGTTGAATAAATTTTTCTAAGGCAAAGTATTTTCTTCCTTAGAAAATACGCCTAGACCATGGAGGTAATGAAATGTTTTCCTGAAGCATGAGCAAATTTTCCAGTGATGAAATTTGAAGATGATGACAATGCAGGATGAAAAAATTTCTCAAGTTAGAGCAATAGGATGTTCACAGAGATGAAGAACGGATTTAAATTGGTGGAATAATTTTTTTTTTTTCTAAGGTTTAAAATTTAAAAAAATTTAAATGAACCCGTTCGTTGTGTATCCATGGATTCATCGCGTTTCAGAGAAAATTTTCTTCTGGGTACTGGACGTCTGTGATGAGGAATGGATTTCTATGTTCCACACTTCGGGCCAAGGCCTTCAAAGATAAAGAAGAATTTTAATCGTTGCTCACAAATTGTGAAATTTTCCTTAAGAAAAAATTTAAAATCTTCTAAGGCAAATTTGAATAAAATGATTTTTGAAAGGAAAATGCTTCGAACGATGAATTCGAAATGAGTTGCCTAGATGATTTTAGTCCAGTTCTTCACAGATGAATTTTCTAGAGCAGAAGAGAAGTAAAATTCGAATTCAAGTGACAGAGCTCCGGCTGGGGAATTAAATGGATTAAAAGATGAATTTAAATTAAAATTTTCGAAAGTGAATTTGAAATGTGGCAGTCAAGGTTGAACTTCTAGAAGATTGAGATTCTCGGACAAGTGTCAGAAATACCAGAGAGGGAAAATTCGAATTCTTGAAGTGGAGTAGTGGAAATTTAATGCATTAGCTATACTTAGCTCCTTCTAGAATTCGGTTTTTGCTATAAAATTGAGAAGTTTCTCACTTCTTTTTCACAGTTGAAGAAGTTCAAATTTGCTCTGAAGGTGAAGCTGAGTTTATTGCTGAAGACTGAAGTGCTGAAGGAGTTCGAAATTTTGCTGAAGACTGAAGTGCTGAAGGAGTTCAAAATTTTGCTGTGGCTGTAGTTGTTGAAGAAATTCGCATTTTTGAAGCAAGTGGGTGAAGGGCGTTGCAAGTTGCTGAAGGCTGAAACTTGTAAGTTGTTGAGGCTCCATTTTATTGCTGAAGTTTGAAGTTGCCATGCAAGTGAGAAATTTCAATTCAAAGAAGGATATTGTTGAGGCTGGAGGTGCGTACTTGCTAAATTGCTAAAAGTGTGAAGGCACGAATTTCAAAGAGCTGAGTTTTTAAAAATCTGAAAGTTGCTAAGGAAGTACGATTTGAAGAGGACTGCTGAAGTTTATAAACATCACATTGCTAAAGCTGAGTATTGTTGCTGAGAATGCGCACTTGCTGATTTGCTGATTGAAGTGTGAGGATTTCTTGAAGTTTTAAGTTGCTGAAGCTTACTTAGAAATCTTTTCTAAGTATTGAAGTCCAAAATCTGTTGAAGAGAAGACGCTGAGATGGCTGAGGCAAGGACAACTGGCAAGGACAATAACGGTGCATCCAGACAAGCAGTTATCAAGAGGCTGAGCAAGACATTTATGCCAGAGTCCAAATTCACTTCGAAGTTGGGCAAGCTGACTGATACCAATTTGGGCTCTTTCAACTTGGAGGCATTCAAGAACAAGATACTGGGAATTGGTCATCATCATCCTTCAGACACCTCACACAACATTGTTCGAAGCGGATTGTATGCAGCTGCTAATTTCCCACCAGCTATTCAGTGTCCAGAGCTGATGATGGAGTGCGCCAACTGTTACGAGAAGGAACACAGATCAATCATGTCACCAGATGGACAAGTGCTTGCCAACCTCACCCCTTCAGCTATTGACGAGGCTTTTGGAATCCCAGTGCACAGGAACATGGTTTACAAGTCCAAAGAACGAGCTGAACGAATGTATGCTACTGCATTCGAGAGATGTACAGAGACAATCAATACTCACTGGATGAGTAATCCCAGGCCTTCTCGTACGAAGCTGCCAAGACAAATCATAGCAGACGACTTGAAGCAGGATTATTGTGATCTCATTATGATGCTGAGCAGAGTTGGAGGTTGCCCGTAGTCATTTATTTTTGAGCCGTGGATGTTCTATTACATGAACCTTGTGCTGGAAGGAAAGGATTACGTCAATTGGGCTGCAATGATCAGTGACAACTTGCATGAGCAGCTCCTGAGCTTGAGAAGAACGAAGACATTTTATATGAGCTCTTTCATCATTTACATGCTGGCTCGTATGACGAAGTACAGAGGAATTTCAGACAAGGAACCTGTTGGTTGTGGCTCTCACCAATTCAAAATTGACGAGGCTTGTCCGTAGTTGCATTTGCTAGTACTACTCATTACAAGCGTGCCAATGACGCTTTCACCATGCACATCACGAGAACACTTCAAGATTGGATGCATCACAGAATCTCGAAGGAAGCCCAAGAATTGATTGAGAGGTATGGGTGCTGGTTTATACAATTTCCGAAGTTCTCTTACATTAGGCTGCAAGGTTTTTCTTCATACCCATATAGGCTGCCTAAGTACCCAACCAATAGAATATTGATGTTAGAGATATCTAGGCAATTGGTTGCCTACGATAAAATCCAGAAGAAAAAGAAGGGAGGTATTGACTTCCCAATTGTCATGGGCAATTCCGATGAGGTGTGTCCTTCATTACAGGCAGCTAGGGAAGCCAAGAGTGAGCTTCAGTTTTATCACTTTTCATATCACACTAGCAGACAGCACTATGATCCGCACAACAACATCAGATGGATACTATCAGAAGAGTTTAAACACAAGGCAAATGTTGAGGATTATTGGGCTAATGCATCAGACGAAGCAGAGGTCAGGAAGAGGATGTTCTCTAGGCTGCCAATAAGCATGATTCGGGAGTGTGAAGTCATTCCGGTACTAGACCAGGTGAATGAGGACATAGACGTTGTCCATCCAGATTATGAAGCAGTAAGAAATACTTCACTTCCACTCCCGAATTGGTCAGATCCTGAGATAGCAGATTTGGACACACTTTCCATTTCGGTCTTGACATTCACTAGGGCATGGGTTGACAGGCGGGTGAACAGGTTGAAGAGTAAGTCGATTGCATTGACTTACAATTTGATGGGAGATCACAGGACACCCACAACCAGCAGGAAGAACCAAATCACACGAGGTCCAGAATCTAGAAGGAAAGAGCCGATTCGGCAGGAGCCTATTCAGCCGGAGCCTCCACGAGTTGTAGTTGAGTCACCCACACCATTGGAGACACGTTCTCCAAGTATACAGGAGGTTTCCTTGTTTGCTGATCAAAGAAATGCATTGAATCAGGTGCGAGCGGTACAAGAAAATAATCAGCCACCAATGGAGAGACGGCCGAAAGGCCAACGACTCTAGTAGGGAGGATTGTAGACCTGATGAGGTGGACTGCCATCACCTCTAGCTTTAAAGCAGGAGTTGAGGATGGCTTCTTGATGATGATGATAGTTTCGTGGAGACACTCAAATACTTGAGGATGATGGTTTCACTGGTAATTGATGGTGAAGTTGGAACAAGTCCGCGGAAGTAGAGGCCAAGAACAAAGAGCCATTTGATATAATAATATAACAGCGACCGATTGGCTCCTCAGGGAGAGGATGAGAAGGAGCCCCAACGAAGAAATTGATCTAGCAGTTGAGATGGAAGAGTTTTTGAACAGAATCAGCGCGCCTCCACAAAAGAAGAGAGCACGAAAGTTTTCGAAGATTTCCACTGAAGAGGATGGCTCTCGTACCCTTCACATGGCAGTGCCACAAGTTGATTGTGACCGAGATGAAGCAGTACCTGAGAATTACGTGGTCACAACTTTGGAGTTAGGACGCCCCACTGGTGCACAAATTGTAGAGGAGTGTGATAACTCCTACTTCACCCTCAAGGACAGGTTATTTAAAAAGGAAGGAAAGTACAAGAAGTTGAAAAGAGAGCATAAGGCTTTGATTGGATATGTACAGCAGTTGTCTCGTCCTCGTGGGCAGGAGATTCCAGCGATAGAGCTTCCACCTGAGATACCTAGGGAGTCGATTAGTGGCTTGTTGGAGTTGGGGAAGATGGCACAGGAGGCAGACAAGTGGGTTACAGGAGTTCGTGCTGAGATAGAGAAGTTTATGGAGGACCTTGCTCTTGCTTTTCAGCAGGCCTCTAGTATTTTGGCACGTATGGAGGCAGTTGATCAGGCCTGGGGTGATGCTTCTGTTTATCAGAGCAAAGTAATTCAGCGTCTTGAGGCATTGAGGCATGTTTCTTTGCGCTTGCTGATTGATGGAGGAGTCATTCAGAAGAATGACAGGTATGACTTTTCTAGATGGTATTTTAGCAATCACTTCTGGATCGCGGGTTTCTTCGACGGAGTCACTAGAGTACCTGGCTACAGTGGCTAATATCATCGATGTGAATGCGAATACTCGAGGCCATTTGCGCAGGGCGGCGAAACTGTAGCTTATAACCGCTGATACCCCAGGGTAGGTCGCGTCTTACTGCAGGTGAAGACCTTCGCATTGCAGGATGTGACTTTGGAGAACACTTCCACCTTCTCTCCCAGCCTTGATTCGCAGCACCAGATTCCTTAGTTGCTTGGCGAAAATCCTCAGATAAGGCAACATTTAGTCAGGTTGAGTTCCAACTTGATTGCATTCCACCTATTTCAGTTCAGGAAGTTGAGGCTGTACTTGGCAGGTTCATTGAGTTTGCAGCCAGAGAGAAGGAGAATGGGAATGCACTACTGGACGATGATCTTCTAGAAGACTGATAATGGGCATTTATTGCCTTTACTATTTTTGGGAGTGAGTGGGAATTTTTGCTCATTTATTACACCACTCCCCATTCTGGCAGTTTTTAGGGTTAGGGCTGAGGTGGCTTAATCTTAGCCACTCTTCTGATTGTAATCTTAGCCATCCATTGGACTGGGCTATCTATAAAAGGGGGAGTCCCCCTCATTTGTAACACATTAGATTTAGATTAGACTAGAGATTGGAGATCAGAGTAGAGGCTAGAGCAGAGAGGCATTTGTTTGATAGCTTAGCATAGTGTGGAGAAGAAGGAAAGTTTTCCCTTTGGAAACTTTTGTGGAGATTGTTGTGTAAAACTTTTATGATAATAGATCTTTTCATTGATGGTGGAATTCATCTTTGTCATGCATAGCTAGCAAGGTCTCTTCATCCTTTCGGATCCAAGTAGCATAATTTTCATTTCATGCAAGTAGTTTACTTTGGATGTGTGGCGTTCTATTGATGTAGCTTCATTTCATTCCATACCACTAGCAACTTGTTGATGACAAGCTCGCCTTGCGTGGTCAACTGGAAATTATCTTGAGTTTAACTTCGATTATGATTTATATGCTTATATGCGTCGTCTTGATGGTATATGTATGCTAAATTGTAATCTGAATATCTTTTGCTATCCCTTTGAAGATTGCACCAATTTTGCTGAAGCTGTCCGACGTGAGGCTAGGTGAAATTCGGTTGAAGTCTACTGAAATTGAGCTCCACATATCTTGCATTTAGAATAGAATTTAGACCTTTCTTACCCTTTCACTCATTTACTTTCTGTTCATCTTTGGTTAGTTTTAGGAAACGTACTTACTGCCAAATCATACGCGCAAAATCCCCTTCAAATCATTCACCTACTGTTAACTGCAAGAATCCTGAACAATTGTGTAAGTCCCCTCGTGAAAACAGCAGTTCAGATCAAACCAACTGAGGGTATTCTAAGTATTTCGGAACCTTGGAGTTGAACGTGCGAACTTTCTTGCAATCTTAGCGCACGGAATACTTTGATCAAGAGAGAACGGAGTAGCCTTCGGACTATTTTGTTCTGCTGATTGGTACGGTCACAAAAATCACATCAACAGTTACACAATAAGAATTTTAGTCACTAGTGTTCCCCACACATCCATCCACTTGCACACTTATCCAAAAACACAAATGTAATAACCCACCCTTAATTTTTTTTCAAATTTGCAACTTGGTTAACATTAGCAAATATAACAACGATAAATAATTGAATTAAGCTACCTTCCACTCTTCGATTACCCAGATCTCGATGTGGGAAAGGTGAGAGCATACGGTGGCAAGGTGTACATTGCAATAATCTAAAGCAACCACTTGTTTAGTGGGGTGAGTGATAAGTAAGAATCGATTGAATGCAATTACCTTCCACTTTTTGATCACCCAAATCTTGATGTGGGCAAGGTGAGAGCATATGGTGGTAAGGTTTACAATGAAATGCTTATGAAGTAAACCACTTGTTCAGTGGGGTAAGTATGAAACCTCCAAAACATGAAAGGAAACATCTGCTTATTTAGCGGGAAAGCAAGAAAGAGTTCATCCGCTTATTCATTGGGAATTACATGAAACTGAAAGAGATCATCCGCTTATTCAATGGGAATAGAAGTGCCATCCGCTTTTTCAACGAGAATTACATGAAATTGAAAGAGATCATCTGCTTATTCAACGGGAATAGAAGTGCCACTTATTCAGTGCAGTTAGCAATGAAGCCACTTATTCAGTGGGGTAAGTAGCAAAATAAACTCAAGAGCTAATCACTGATGGTACTACCATACGGTGTTACAAAGAGCTCATTACAATATGATGCTAACAATCATAATCCAGCTACTAATAAGATAATGATATGAAATAGATACCCCTAATGAAGGTCAACCCATTGAAATAAGACTCCCAAGTGAAACCACACAAGTATACCTGAATAGGACTGCAAATAAAGGACTGCAATAACTTTGTAAGTACATTGCAGCAGGTTTGCAACACTCAGAAAATCGTTACGTGCCGGCACAGGCAGCCCTAATGAACATCTCCAAACTCTCCAACTCATCTATGATCCATTCCCAAACTGATTGCAAATGTTTGGCAAGGTGTAGGCACCTCCATCCCAAGTCTAAACTCCATGCAATGGGCAGCGATCTGATCTCAGGTTGCCATTCCCAGCCTACAGGTATGGCTGCAGCAGGAAGGTATGACCTACATAGAAATTCGTGCCAGCAGTTTTATGGCCTCTTAACCCCTCAAAGGAGTCGCCCAACATCAAGGAAGAGGTATCGGAAAGTTAGACTCTAAAACCCCTTCAACATCAATCCCAATGACCTCTCATGAGGTACGGCCTGTAGGTGAAATGGTATGGCCCAACCACCAAGGGAAAGCCATGAAACTCACTTTCCAATCTGCACTGAAATAAACTCAACCATACGCTAACAACACTAGAAAATATCAAAGCAATCCATCAACAAAACTTCAAAACTGAAACATCACCAATAAGTTCAATGGAAGCACCTAAAATGAAGCTACACTAGTCCAACTAGGGAGTATCTTTCAACGCCAAAACTAGAACAAACCTTTGAGGATTTTCATCCTCAAGGCCTTGAAGAATCCAGCATCATGCCAATAGCACTTTGTTATCAAATTCCTAGCATGGAAAGAATGAGAGCCCAAGGTGAGTTTGAATAGAGATTAGGGCTCCAAATTTTGAAATCCATTTCCCTCCAAAAGGGATGCCCATCTCAAGGAAATATTAATTTATTTTAATTTTACTTAACTCCTCCATCTTTGGCGTTCAACTTGAGCAAATACATGACCACCTTTTAGAAACAACTTTAAGTCATCAACTTAGGTGTGGGGTACAAGGAGGGGTCATATTTGCACTTTATAACTTAAGTCATAATATTACCTTTTCGAAGACTTAAGTGATGGTGGATGAATAATATGCCAAAATAATGGAACTCACCAAATTGGAATTGCCAACCACTGCCAAAATTGGAAACCCTGCACTATACTACTCCTAAGACCATTTGCCCAAAATAACACTTACTAAAAATAGCAACCTACTAAAAATATTGTGTCCAAACTCCAAATTGGCCCAAACTAAGATGCACTGAAACTTACTAAAAATAGTAAGTGCCAAAAATAGACATTGCTAAAAATAGCAATACTGTTTACCAAGGATTAGAGAAAACGTAGAAAATTCTCTGGCAAAAATTGCATACACCTTTGAAAAGTGTTGACACAGATCCTCCAAGAATCTTGGAACTCTCCCAACTCACCTGGAAGCCTATAGAAAACCCTGGAAACTAGCCAATACTCATGGAGCAACATGGCGTAAAAATGGGGACATTACAACAAAACTAGGAAAGAAAGATGTACATAGGCCATGAGAAAGCCTAGATTCACAAGAGAAGTAGTGCTTGATATGTTGATCATGAGCTCTCCATCTAAACCCATGAGATTGAAAGTGCCTTGATTGCACTTGTTTGCAACCTGATAAGGTCCAACTCACAAGGCTTCAAAGTTTTCATGCTTGCCCTTGTCTTCAAATCTTGCATTCCACATGAGGACAATGTCCCCTAGATGAAAATTCCTTTGGTTGCTCATTTGTCAATCAAATGCTTCATTCTTTGCCACTACATAAAATTTCTTTCATGTGTAGATATTTTAGCTTCTTCAAGCTTAGTTAGATCATGGATTTTCTTGTTTGTTTGTCTCTTGGAGCAATTTTTAAATTGATAACTACAAGTTGATGGGTATTTTGGCATCAAATCCATAGACTAACTCTAAAAGTTTTCTTATAGTTGACTTTTTATATGTTATTCATTTAGCCCAAATAGCAAACTTAAGCTTATCGTCCCATCTTTGCTTGTTCAAATCTAGTGTCATGTTGATGATTTTCATGAGACATTTTTACTAGATTCAACTTGACCATTTCCTTGGGGATGATAAGGAGAGGAGTGTCTTAAAATAATTCCATATTTAGACCACATGCTAGAAAGGTCATGAGATCTAAAACAAATTGTATTATCAACTAGTTATCCTTTTAGGAAAACCAAACCTTGTGATTATATTGGTTAGCACGAGTCAATCACCACTTTAGATGTCACATTTTTAGTAGGGATTGCTTCCACCCATTTGATAAAGTAATCGGTGGCTACAAGAATCCATTTATATCCATTGCTTGACTTTTCAACAATTTCTCCGATAAAATCAATGCTCCATTCCTGAAATGGAACCTCAGTTGAAATGGATTTAAGGGGGAGAGAACCTCGAGACTTCATTTTGCTGGATAAGCTTTGGCAAGCATCACGCTTATTAACCAATCTGGGCAAATTCTTAAACAATGTTGGCCACCAATACCTTGCTTATATTTCCTTGTGAGTAGTAGTCTTTGCCATCAAATGTCCACCACAACCCCTTGATGAACTCATTAATAACTTTGATAGATTGCTCTTGATCCAAGCATTTAAGCAACAACCCATAACGATTCCTCCACATTAATTCACCTTGTATTAAGACATACCTCTGGGCTACTACCTTTAAGGTTCTTTGCTGATTATTATTCAATCATGGAGGACAACTCAAGTTTTCTAAATAGAAAGCTATGTCCTTATACCATTCTTAACAAGCAAGGAAGGGGTGCGAGGTTAAAATTGACATCATTTACTTGAGCTTTTTCCAAGTTTGCATTAACTATGAGCTTGGTTAATCCTTGGTCTCACAGAAATTTTGTCATTTAATCTTCCATGTCATAACTCTTGGATCTGATTGATCCATCTGCACGTCATGCTAGAAGTTTCTAGTTAAACAAAGAAGTCCCTCACAATAATACGAGGCACATAAGAAATTCTTTTTTCTCTCTTTTTCTCTCATGAGATAAGGTCTAAAACTTTTATCATTCTTAACAAGAGCATATGCATGCTTTTCCATGATGGAATACATCAATTCAGCATTTTGTAATGATTTGCTAAAGAAGACAATAGGCTTCTTCCATGTCTACGCCAACCATGAGCTTGGCTAATCTTTGGCCTCTCACCAATTTTGTTGTTTGCACCTCCATGTCATACCCTTAGATTTTATTGATCCATTTGCACCTCTTGCTAGAAGCCTCTTGTTAAACAAATATGATCCTCACAATAGTATGAGGCAAATAAGAAATACTTTTTGCTCTTATGAGAATATGTCTAAAACTTTTAACAATCTTAACAAGAGCATATGCATGCTTTTCCATGATGGAATACTTCAATTCAACATTTTGTAATGCTTTGCTTAAAAAGACAATAGGATGCTCATAAGACATACCCATTAATATTTTTCTGAAATAACAACAATAGTGTAAAAGGAAGCAAACAGGAATAGCTGAAAAGGTTTTGAATAATTGGGACTTGCCAATATTGGTGCTTGTTTGAGTGCGTCCTCAATCTCCAAGAAAGAATCATTTGACTCTTTATCCCAGCTAGCTAATTGTTCCCTGTTGAGTGTCTTTGAAATAGCCTTTGTAGTTTTTGTAAAATTAGGAATAAACACTCTAGCAAAGTTGATCAACACAAAGAAGAATTGCATTCGCTTGACTGTCCTGGGCTGAGGGGGGTCTATTGCTTTCACTCTTTTCAGGTCAATCCACACCAAATACACATTTCTTAAGATTTAAGGAAATCCCGTATTCCAAGCATTGTTAGAAGATCAACTCCAAATGTTTACAATGGTTGTTCCTATTCCTAGAGTAATTAGTCAAGTCATCTTGATAAACTGCCATGATCTCATTTATCAAACCTACAAAGGCAACATCCATTGCCATTTCAAAGGTAGCTATTGCATTTTTAAGTCCACACAATGTCCTCACATAAACAAAGGTGCCCAAAGGAGTTGTAAAGTCTGTTTTGTGTTGTTCAAACCCACTGACCATAGCTTCATTATATTCTGAGAAGCCATCTACCATTGACATCAATTTTGATCTTGTCTCCCTTCATAGTAGATGATCCATACTTAGTAGTGGGTGGTTGTCCTTAAGGGACTTAATGTTCAAATTTCAAAAATCTACACAAAGCCTTATTTGTCCATTTTTCTTTTTCATGTGGACAAGGTTAGGTTACCATTTGAAATGTCTAATTGACGTTATTATACCTATCTTTTAGCTTCACCACTTCTTTTTGCATTTGAGAGGTTGGCATAGGGTTGGTGGTCCTGTGTTTTTGCTTAAATGGCTATGCATTAGGTTGTAAGGGAATAATGTGTTGGAACAAGTCTTCCTCGTAACCTTTTAGCTCATCATATGATCATACAAAGCATCTCAATAATACAATCAACATTTGTTTCTCTATTGGTTTCAACTTTTTTCTTATGTAGATCATCTTAGGAGCCGCATCGGTACCCAAACTAATAGCTTCCATATCATCTTCATTGATTGACTTGCTCCTTTTCTTGTAGCAATCAACATTATCAAACATTCTCAAGTGCTACAAGACCTCTAGAAATGGCATTGGTCTTCAATTGGATGATTTCATTCTTGAAGAGTGTTTCTTTGCCATCTTCAATTTCAACCTTGGTTGTCAATCAATACGTTGAATGTTAAACTCCTCCATGCATTTTAGGAATTGCTAGATTTATTTGTCGTCATTGAAAACTTGTTAGTTGTATATATTGTTGGGGATGATTGGCCTAGTAAGAATCTCTGCAATATATGTGCAATGGGGTGATGTCAAAGTGACATTAAGCTTTGGGGCCACAATAGCAAGATTGTTTGCTGTAATGTTTTTAGTGGTTGCCAACCACTGGATGCCAAAAGCATCAAACATTTCTGTGGTATCCCATACTACATTTCTATACATCCTTAACCTTTTGTCTTTAACTGCATATGAGCCTCTGATTTGAGACAACCAATTTGGAATAACCATGCACACTTAAAATTTTTATCCAACACCTAGAAGCTATGTTCAAACCAAGAAGCAACATCTCATTCTTTGCCACATTGTTAGTGCAATCAAAATTTAACTTGAAAGTAAATTTTAAAGTTATGCTGTCAGGAGACACAAGAACAATACCTGCACCATTTCCCTCCCTAGAGCATGCACTGTCGAAATGCAGATCCAACACAATATTACATTTAGAGAAAGAATGTTGTGGGTAATAAGTAGGAACAACATGGTTGCCGACATCATCAATGCAATACTCACTGATTTTATTAGGCTCACTCTCCATATAAAGCACCTCATTTTTAGCTTCTTCAAGGTCTTCCACAATATGTAACATTTTCTTTTCTCTATGTAATTTGACCTCCTTTCCATGTAGCGGTATAGTAGCATATAATAGGTGCATTTGAATGCTACCACCTATTGAAGCTGCTCACTCTTTGACAACATACCCCACTTTGTAGGACAATCAACAATGATTATGTCCATTGTGAAATATTTACCAGGTTATGTAGCAAGTTGCACTTCTACACCATTAACGAGTCCAATGACATTAATCTCCATAGAATCCATTGCATAACACTTACCATAAGACTTAGAAACCTTCAAGCCTAATTGATTCATAATCTCAACTGGTTTACATTCATCTAACTATTCATGATAAACTGCCAAATTAAGCCTCAGGTGCTTCTTTGGCATTAAGTCCTCTACACTAGCATCATAATAGGGATCAATAGAGGAATTTTTAGGATGATCAATCCTAGTTGGGTTAGTAATGCATGATAAGGCTCTCTCCTTGTGTTTAGGGATTCTAAACAATTCCCTCAATGGTACTTGGATTTTGAATTGGCTGAAGGCAAGGATTGTGTCAATGGGAACACAGTTTGGTAAAGGAGTGGACTGAGGTATTGTTATGGCATGAGTGTTGGGAGTAAATGGCATGGTACTGCTACAAGCAATGACAGTCTTATCATTAGTAACATTACTGCCTTTTTGGACAATAACCTGACCTTGTTGTGATGACCCTTTAAACCCACTAGCCTTAGCATTAAAATTCTTTGCCTTTTGATTTTTAGCATTATTTGTAAGTATATCGACAATTTTCTTAATCTTTGAGACATATTTTCTATATTGTAGGCTCTTGCATGGCAATTCTTCTTTTATCCAGTATCTTTCTTGAAATACCTTTATTGTTGGTTTCAATGTCCATCTTTTGTTTTCCTTTATCTGCATTTGTGAGAGATATATTTGGCTTAACAGTTGTGCCAACATCATATCTGACAATCACTTACCTATTTCTAAGCTGATATCCACTTTGTACATGAATAACAATTGCATTAGAAAGAGCCTTAATCTTTTCACTTGAAGGATTTTCCTTTTTTATACTGTTGTATGAATTCTTTAAGATGTTCAAAATCATGGTTTGGTAACTCATACTAATTTGAAAGAATTCATTAGCAACATAGTGAGTTGCACTTTCAGTTCTGTCAGTCCTAAGATCACATTCATATGCATTAAATTGATCTACGTCATTATCCTCATAATATTCAAGATGACTATCTTTGTTGGGGAACTCCTCTCTTAAGAATGTATGCAACTACAGCAACATGCTTCATTGAATTGTGGGGCAAATAACATGCCTCACACCATGTAAGAATCCATACCCATCTGCTGCGATTTTTTTTATAGTTTCAGGGTTCAGACATTTCATCGAAAAGTTTGCATTCAGTTGTTCTTGAAGAGTTTCCACTCTTTTGGAAGAGTTTGTGAATAATGTTCAGAACAATAGATTTTCCTTTTCATGTAATATAACTAACATTGTTAATGCAAATGTCAGGTTCAATAAGATAGCAGATAGACCTTCGGGTATTAATGCTGTTTGCACGATGCATAAAATTCAATATAATGTTCAGAATCTATTTAAAAATTATCTGCTAACCTGTAACAGATTTCCAGCTCCTATTTGATGCAATTTATGAATATTATCAGCTTCTAAAATAGTGGCAGCTCTTCCCAAGGGACTCGTGAGTCTTATGAATTCTTTCAAATCTTCAATATTCTCATATGCTAATAGTGTGTTGTACCCAAAACCAAAATTTTTGCTTCATCAAGGCATTTTGCATAAAAGAGTCTAAACTTTGCTAAATGATGTAAAATACAGTTTTGGGCAATATCAAGCATGGAGTTTTTGTCAATATTTTGTCAGTCAAAGGCAGTTTCATTGGTCATAACCTGAATCAGAGACTTAGAATGGAGCATTTCATGATGGAGGAGCGTCTCACGACAGCATTTCACGTTGCACATGGTCATTTCAGTGGTCAAAAACGGAGTTTTCAATGATTAATTTATGAAGATTTCTCAGGGAAAAGCAAAAAAGCGCACCTGTAGCCTAGGGGCGCCCTTCTTTCTGAAGGTCAAGATTTTGTTGAAAATGCTCATGCATACAGTCAATCTCTTCAGAATTGGTCTGGCTATCCGACGAGCTATCCAGCGAAGCTTTCCGAGACCTGCAGCTCCGGTAACTAGCAACAGAAGTTGAAATGTCCAAAGTTCTAGATATGAGAAAATTGTTCTTTTCCAGCAAAAGCGCAACTATAGCTTGAGGGCGCCCATCTTAAAGAGGGGGTAGATTTTGGTATTTCTGGTGATTAATACAGTCAATCTCTTCTCGACTAGTCTGCTCATCCAACGAGATATCAAACATAGTCATCCGAGTCTCAGAGCTCCGGCAGTCGATGTCTGAAGATGAGCTTATAATGGAGATTTCACGTTCCAGAGCTTCTTCGTTGTGTTTCCAGTGCAACTACAGCTCAGGGGCGCTAGTTAAAATGACCCTTAAGATGGTCCAATTTGCTGACGAGGTCTTCCTGACATCAGTACTACTCTAGTCCAGCTTTGCGTTGCACCATCTTGCCTGTTGATCCGACGTTCTAGGTGATCGTGGTAGAGGTTCTACCAAGCACGTAAATAAGCGGGTGGACTGGCATAAAATTTGCATTGTATTTCTACAGTCCAGAGGTGCCTAGCCTTTAGGCCTGTCAGATGAGGTTGTTCGCGTTCGAAGTCTTCACGAGACTTGAGCGTGATTACTTTATCTATTCAACGAGCCCAGCCGTCAGCCTTCGGGATTTGGCAAACACTTGTACGTGCGAGGTCTTTGGTGAAATGCTGAAAAGTAAAAGACATCCAGAAAATGGCTAAGTATGGAGCGGATATTTTAAATAAAATACGCACTTGTGTTTTTGAGGTCTTAGAAGCAGTTTTCTTGCTTCGTCACCTCTAGAGACGTCTCTTGTAGATCCTTCTGGCTGCCCGTTAAAACAAACGTGGCTCGAATCGGGTTATCCCAGCTCCAGATATCAGAGGTCAAAATACACCGGGTTGAGAGTTAACTTTCGTCAAAATGGTGTCGTAACTGTATAGGCGCGCACTTTTGAGGCCCTAATGCATTTTCAAATGCCTTGTGTATATTCTTGGATGCAGAATGTCTCCGCATGCAAATGCTTGGTTTCTGCTGTCAGCAGGTTCGTCGCAAAAGTACCGTCTGAAGTGTCGATGGGGTTTAGGAAGGTTGTTCCGAACCCGTAAATGAATTTAATCAAGGGCTCTAATTTTTCGTGGTGTTAAAATGATGGATTTTGCAGAGTGTCTCTGCATATTTCTTCCTTTGTTCGAGGGCTTTCCGATGAATTCTCCAACTCAGTCTCAGCATCATCCGGTCACCCAGAAATCAGTGTCGAAGATGGCCAGTCGTAACTTTGTTGTCAGCTATAAAATAGGAAGTTAATAAAAAGTGCAATATCTTGAGCAAATGGACGCCTATGAGCTCAAATGATGACTTTTCGGAATCAGTGAAGTTCGCCGGTGAATCTCAAAGCTTCATTCGAATTGTCAACTGAAGTTAAATAATCTTTAATATTTATTTTGCATATTTTGGCATTAAAATGGCGAATCTCTAAAATTGATGCCTTTGCAAATTGCATGATGAATATTAATTTATTATTATTTATTTCCAGACTCAGTGTCAGTATCAGTGTAACTGAAAGGGGTCCAATCAGAAACCTTCTATTTTCAACTGAGGTTTTAAATCTTGCAGTCAACAAGTTGGTGCGAATTTTCTCTTATTTAAACATGGCACCTTCATTTATTTTTCACCAAGCTTCAAGAGAAATTCGTATTTTTAAAGAGAAATCCATATTTTCAAACAAAATTCGTTTTTCTTCAAGGCAAAGGCGTGGTTTTCAAGAAAAAATTGTATTTCTTCAAGGCAAAGGCGTATCTTCAAGGCAAATTCGTATTTCTCAAGCAAAGGGCGAATTTTCAAAGCAAAGACAAATTCTTCATTCATTTGCAGGGGCGATTTCATCAAACATATCTTTTTGCAGATTAAAGTTCACATTTATCAGCAATTTGAAGAATTCAAGGGCGATTTTCATTGAAGAAAGAGCATACAAAAAATGTCTTTTTCCTCCTTGTTTCTCAGATTTCTCTCAGATTCCAATTCGCATGTTCCTAAAATTGGCAAATTCGACAAGTTCAAACATTTGGATCATTTCTATATAATTTTCTCGAGTTAAAATCGTGCGCTTGATTTTTCAGGAATTTTTAACTTCAGAACATTCGTTCTTAAGTTTCTAACTTTCTCAACTGAAAACTCTTTGCATGATCGAGTAGAAGTCATATTTTCGCATATTTGACGTTCTGGGTTGTCTTAGAATCTTTTTCTAGGCAAAACCCATATCTCAGATTTTTCGCCGAAAGTAACTCTTCGAAAGGCTATTTTTAACTCTCGCAGGCTATTTTTAGCTTTCCAGAAATCTTGTCAGAACATAGTCGAGTTCACAGTCAACAGGTGAGTTTTTCAAAATGCAGTACACTAAGCTTGAATATAGGACCAAAATAGTCCTTACTCATGTTTTCATCAGGAAAGCTGAGACCAATTTGTATCAAATGCATTCAGAGGGTTGACAGGCGTGGTTACTCAAATCCATATGGTTGCATGCCTCGTATAGCCGATTGTCTTCCAAAGCCGGTTTAGAGGGTTGATACTGTTGGAATTTTGCATGTGTAGCAAGTTCGTTTGCATTTCTCACAACCAGAGTGTGCATAGTCAAATCTTGCAGTTTCGTCATGGAGAAACGTCAAAAGCATCAAGGTGCAGAGGAGATAATCGCCATCACTTTAGTTACGGAGCCGCCAAAGTTATGAATCAGTGAAATGCTAGTTTGAGTGTGCAAAGATTGCCAAGATTGCTCAAGTTGCTGACATTTAGATGCTGATGCAGTTGATAGCGTCGTTGAGGGATTGATTGTTCGAGATCACGATCAGTAGGTCTTGGAGCCTCGGGTGGCAGCCTTGGAGGAGGAGGCACAGCAGAAAGAGGCAGCATGGCAGCAGAGAATGAAAGCATTGGAGGACCAGTTGGCTGCAAAAGAGGTAGAATTGGCAGCCAAGAAGGCCGAAGCAGAGCAGGCAAAGAGCCAACTGATGGAGGCAGCCCAGATGGTGAAGGCGGTGAGGGAGAGGGAGATCTTGGCAGATCGGTAGCTTCGCACACGCACGGAGGAGCTGAGGCGTCTGAGAGCAGAGCATTCTTCCACCACTCCGACGTCATCTGTGCATCCAGGGACGCACTCCCTTCCCCCTACTTCTCAATAATCTTATCTTGTTGTATGTATGTCGTCTGGAAGACGACTTTCTTTTTGGGGGGGATGATGTTAGTCGGATATTTTACTTGTTGTCGTTTACTTGTTGTCGACCGTAGTTGGCCTCGGTCGTAGTCGGCCTCGGTCATACTCGGCAGTTGTTAAATAAAACAATAGTTAGTAAAGAATAATAATGTCATGTAATGTCATGTACTCTCGGCAAAACATGTTCAGATTAGTGTAATGTAATGATGTTATGAAACGTCGTGTCGGTCGGTTGTCTAACCACCGCCGAGCGTTATATGTAGTCGGGTGGGAATAGTCGGATGATGCGATGCTGCTATTGATGCTATTATGCTATGATAATAATGAATGAGTTTTGTTGCCGATGGTTATACTGTAAGCATTGTGATACTCTTTGTACATGATATCCCTGAGAATGAATAAAGTTTCTGGCATTTTACTATGATATCTTTCCGTTTACTGTTTTATCCTATGTTGTGCATATTACAAGTTTGCCAGTAGTACGTCAGATTAAAATCCCATTCCGTAGGCAAACACCAATTTCTATGCCTTAGAAAATTTCAAGGCCCTTCAAGCTTCTAGGGCGGATTTGAGGGTGTCAAGCTTTCGTTTGATTTAAAGTGGTTTGTTCACGTTGCCCTCAGCTTGCCCTAACTTTCTATTTTTAGAAAGTTTTGCAACTTTTGCATTTCAAGCTGATTTCTATCTCCGAAAGGGTTGATTTTCGCTTTGCCTCGATCCTTGTGACGTGACTGAGCTGTTGGCGCCTGGTGCTTGCATGTACTTGCTATTTTTAGCAACTTACTAAAAATAGTAATTGTTCAAAATGAGCTCAAACTTTGTGAGTGGATTGCCTGAAGGATGTTGATCGTGACTGGATGCTGCTTCTGTGTGACCCTCGTGTTTTTCCCTTCTTTTTAGGAAACCCTAATTCTTCTGCATGGACCTGCTGAAAATAGTAAGTGCTTGATTTTCGAACCTTTGCAACTTTGTTTGACCTAAAATTCGCTCCATGGGGTCCTCGTCACTTGCTTGACTTGCTCACACTGGTGTCTCGTGCTGACCTGCTATTTATAGCCCTGTTTGAGAAGTGCCTTACTATAAATAGTAAGTGCTTAGATCACCTTCAAATTTTACCAGCGGGTTCCTTGGAAGATACTGATCGTGATGGGATACCTTGGTTTTTTGGAAATTCTGACGTTTGACCCCTCATTTTGGGTCCTGAAGTTGGAAACCCTAATCTGACTTGCATGTTGCTCAAATGATCTCCATTTGACCTCGTTCCTGTTGCATGTTGCTGTGTTCGTGATGTTGAAGTGTCGGGCAGCTGCCGGAATGATCCTGCTAAAAATTGTAAGTGTCTGAAAAAGTGACCAATCAGCTTCCAGATGAGTTTGCATGTCACACTGTCTGAGAGATCTCAAAAAACCCAGAAAAATGATCAACATGCGAGCACTGGCTAAAAATAGCAAGTCCCGGAAAAGTGATCAACTCTGTTTGCATGTTACCTTGTTGCGAAGCTCTCGGAAAACCCAAAAAGATTATGTAGACATGCACTGAGAAATCTTGCATGCAAACCCTAAAATAGCCTCTAAAGCCAGAACTACTAAAAATAGTAAGTTGTCTGTTTCAGCTCAAATTTTGCAAGCAGGTAGCTCACAACATTCTAAGTGCAGTGCAATTGTCAGAATCTGAAAATCCCAAGAAAATAGGCCCCAAATTGGTACTTACTAAAAATAGCAAGTTATCAGAATTCAGTGAAAATTTAGTGGGAGCCTGCTTGAAGCATCCTGATAGTAGTGCTAAGCTCAAAATTCAATTAGCCAACTCAATTTGACCTTAAAGTCTTCTGAAGATTGTAAACCCTAATTCATTAGAAAGCCCTCTAGACTTAGCCAAAATTCGAATCTAGGTCAAATGGTAAGTACATCACTAGACAGAAAGAACTGACAGAGAGAGACAGACCAAAAACCCAAGCCAAAAGACCCGAATGGAGCAAAAAATTAGGGGCTCCCCATTTTGTATGGGGTGATGTGTGAAAAGGTCACAACACGCTGAAAATACTGATATGTGCCAGAAATATTGATATGCACTAGAAATATTGATATGCACTGGAAACCCCAACACTGAGCTCCAAAGCTGGCCACTGAGTCCCCTAACCACATCAACTAGCCTACGAGAACTCTGGAATAGGCTAATTGAACACTACACTGCTCAGGAGCGAGAAGGGGACATTACATTTTGGCCTTGCCTGATTTCATTCAACCATTCGTCCATGAGTGTGATGCCTCAACAAAAGGCATTGGAGCAGTTTTGATGTAGAACAAAAACTCCATAGCATTTGAGAGTAGGAAGCTTAGGGGAAATGGGAGACTTTATTCCATCTACCACAAAGAGATACTCGCCATAATGCATGCCTTGGCAAAATTTAGACAGTATTTGGTAGGTGGTAAATTTGTAGTTAGGACAAACCATAACAATTTGAGATAATTCTTGGAACAAAAGGACCTTAAAGAGTGGGAGTAGAAATGGGTCAGCAAGGTGCAAGCCTATGATTTTGACAGAGTATGTCAAGGGTAAGAAGAATTTAATTGTCGATGCTCTTTCTAGGAGGCCTACTATATGCTCTCTAGTGAAGATCTCAGCTGATTGGAAGGCCACCTTTTGGTGGAATTCCAAGAACATTGCGACTTGCAAGATCTTAGACGGGAAGATACAGGATGACAGGTACAGGGTGCTGGATGATGTCATCTACTAAAAGGGAAAAATCTTCTTGGTCACTGAGTCTAAGCTGAAGGATAAGATCTTGAGAGCCATTCATAATACCCCATTGGCAGGACATCCTGGTTATTTTAAGACCTATAGGCAGTTTAGGGAGATGTTCTCATGGAAGGGCCTCAAGGAGAATGTTTTGCAGCATGTGAGGGAATGCATGACTTGTTAGCAAAACAAGTCAGAGCACACTATTGTTTGTATGAGCATCTGATTGGAAGACTTTGGAGTGTAGGAGGCCATACTTTTTCCTTGCTGCAGGCCATACTCATTTCTTTTACTAAGCATTGGATTTTGTGTGAATTGGAGAATATTTTTTCTAAGGGTGAACTCTTCTTGGGAGCGAGCCACAATATTTCCTTGATTTCTTCATGCTATTGGAAGTGTAAATATTGGAAGGCTGTACATGGAATGAATATTTAAGTATAAGTGACATTTACATATGGATATTTACTTCTTTATATTTTAAGTTATATTTCATGTATATAGTTTCAATAGGTTTGAGATGGGTTTCAAATCTTTAGTAGTTACAAAGCAAATTCTAGTATTTGGGGGATCTTATAACTTTTTAGTCTTAGTTAAATTTCAATAATCAACAATTTTTAGTGTGCTCTCAGTGTGTGTTCAGTTTTGATTTGGCAGTTTATTAGTAGTGTTGGCGTTTTAATTCGCACCTTTGGAATGCAAATTAGAAACGGACAACTATGCACAGATAAACTGCTCTTCAAATTAGAAGGGGAAGCTCCCTCTTTGTTGATGGTGTTTAAGAAAGTAAATTAAAACTAATTTGCCTATCTTTTTGGTTCAGCTAAGAGCACAAGGTTATAAAACTCAAGTGCTGTAGCTGAGATTTTTTGTTTTGGAATTTCAACTACGACTAGCCTACTCTAATGCCGTTTCTAATTTCTCAAGTAAACGCAGAGCAAGAGAATTAGAAATGGACAAAGTTTGATTCTCTAACAAAATACTTAGATAAACTCTTCCTCCAACATACATCTACTTACTTTCAATGCAAGCTGAAACAAAGATCATATAAGCATAACACAATAAACGAAAATTCGAGACATTATATCAGGGAAAAATAGGCACAAGACTTTATTTCTCAAATCTCAGGAACAAAGATTACACAAGATACATGCATTGAACAAGAATTTGCAGCTAAAGAGGCTTGCAAACTTGCTCTTACACAAAGTGAACAACAACTAAACAACAACTTGCAGGAAAAATAGGCTCAACAATTTGTTATCACAAGTACGGTTAAAGAAAACAATGAGCAAACGGTCTATACAATCCTCTTGCTTTTACAACTCAGCTTGCCAACATGCAAGTGCTTTATTTCTAAAACTAAAGAAGATAAACATCTATCCATCTAAGAAAGCATGAAAACAGGAAATGCCAACTATTACAATTTTGTTTTCTTTCTCGTCTTCAAAGAGTAGATAAGAATTGAGATGAGAATAGAAAAAAAATGGAAAGAAAGCTTCTTAAAGCTTCTAGATGATTGCTGCTTTATACCTCGATCACATCTGCCAAAAAGCTTGAAATTGTCTCTGTCAGGTGCATCAATACTATCTATAGCAAAGTTTCGCTTTTCTAGGATTTCTTCGCCATCTGCAATCGATCTCAAAAAATCTTAAACCTCATTGGCCGCTTTCTCGAACCTCGCTGACATCATGGAAATGTGACTCATCCTTCCACCAACCAAATTGCTCCCATCACCATTATGAAATTGGGCTTGCACTTCATCAAGTCCAACATAAGAACCATCTTCATGACTATACCGAGACGGGATCTCTGCAACAAACTCACTTATGAACAAAAGAGCTTCAATCACCCTTTGTCTGTAGGTAACAAACTCCTCAAATATCCTCTCGTAGGTTCTCATCTTGAAGATGTGACGCTCTTTCCATGCAAGGATTTGCCTCTTGTGTTCTCTTGAAACCATTGAGCCATAAGCTGTATCCAAATCTGCAATGATGATTTCGTGCCTAGGTTTCACTTTTTCCATTGATTGTTCAAATCCTTGAATCCCTTGGTGCAAGTCATGTGCATTATTCCTTAGCTGAAACATCTATGCCAAGATTTCTTTTCCTTTGATAATGAATCCTTCAATCCATTCTTGTGTTTGCTTCCCACATATTACCAACTGCTTCAACAGTTGATGATCAGCTGGTGTCTCTAGAACCTGGAGCAGCAACTGAGTAGCCTGTGAAGTTCCATGAACAAGGTTAGAAATGTATAGCCTGAGTTGGCAGATTTTAGCCTTGAGGGCTGCCTTATCTTCACCATCTTTCAACATTCTTTCTTGAAGAGTTTCAGATGCAACTTTGAACAAACTAACATCCGCATGCCTGGTGTTCTTGCCAAGATTGGTTTTAACCATTATGAAATCATCCACATCCACTTCATCTCTGTTTCTATCTTCAGGAGGTGTAGCAGTCTCCATGATCATCTCACCATTAGGATTTCTCTCAAAGTGAACTTGTTTCTTTGCTTTCTTTTTAGGTGCTTCCTGATACACATTGTCAAGATCATCAAAATTCAGCTGATATGAAGGTCTTCTTTTCTTCCTTCCTAGGGAGCTCTCAAGCCAAGATGTGGTATCTCTATTAACTTCCCTGGGAGGCTTGGCTGGAACTCCTTCATCTTCTTCAGTCTCTAGATCAATGTGAATTGGTGAGGATCTTGGCACTGGTGGAGAATCATGTGTCAAAGACACATCTTCTATTTCCTTTTGAGGTGCGGACTCTTTTGGAGGTGCTTCTGTTTCAACTATTGGCTGCTCCTGTATGACTATACTCGAGAAGCCGTAGACTCTGATGTAGGTGAAGGTAGGAAATTGTATAAACCAATCTGCCCACTCCGCCATCGCTGCCCTGGCAGTTGATGAAATACGGATGTGCAACTCATTATCCAGGTCTCACATTGTATACATCAGGAAAGCCTCGTTTTCCCTCTTGTAATGATGTGATGACTCTATGAACTCCAGCTGAGGGTAGTAATTGTAGACATGTTGTACATTCAGAGACCCCACAGTATTCAACCCTCTGAATTTGCCTTGGAAGGCCACTAGGAAGACAAGGTAGGAGACCACGTGAAACTCATGAATTTGGAAGTATTCAGTATGTCGATGGAGGCTATCACTGATTAAGGTTGACCAATCATAGAATTATGTCTTTTTCATGATGAGGTATAACATAGAACATCCAGGGTTGGAACTTTGTAGCATCCTCTTGACCAATGATCCTGTTGAGTAGGGTGCTCATTATAGCAATTTCATCTTTGAATTCCCCTCGCTCGATGTTCTTTGGCATAGTCTTATGTTTTTCTTTCATCCATTTCTGTGCAATCTTCTTGCTATATTTCTCCTTATGCAATGTCCCATACTCTTTCACATTCTTCCTTAGAGATAGTTACACTGTCAGGCCAAGGTGGTATTGAGAAGCATTTTTTTATTATGTCTGGTTTCAGGTTGCAAATCACTTTACCATCTATCGACTGAATCTCTTGAGTTGCCGGATTGTAATGCTTGATGCAAGGAATTCCAAACTCCAAACTCTGCACTAAAAAAGGAATGGATGCTGCTGCAAGTAGTTCGGAGTGACCAAGGTGCCTGATTGCAATGTTGCTTGCATTTTCCAATGCTTGCAAGTTGAATACTGGTTTGATGTGGTGCAAGTCAGTCTCAGCTGTTTTGATGAAGTTGTGATATAGCACTGACTTGGTCTTGAACTCGAGGGGAGTGTACTTCATATTGAAAACCTTGAAGAATGACTATAAACTCGCCTATACTCAGACAAGTTTTGCACAACTTTCTAAATTTAGCTTGTTGGTTTTTTTTCTTCAAACAGACGAATTTTTCAAAAAAATTCTGAGATATGGGTTTTGTTCAGAATTTCATTACAAGAAGATCCAGATCGCTCATTTTTGAAAATTTTGAGTGTAGACTGAAAAAGCAACAAACCCTAATTTCTTCATATTTTCTTGAAAAAAAGCTGGGACCTCGGTTTTGTTCGGAAGCACATTTTGGATAAACCCAATTGATCAGATGTTGAAAATAATGAAGGCTGATTGAAAAAGCAGCAAACCTTGGAATCTAAAATTTTCCTTGAAAAAGCTGGCATCTGGATTTTGTTCAGAAGAATGTTTTAGGACCTAGATGGCCAAATTTTGAAAATTTTGATGATTCCTTGGACATGCATGAAAAAAACAGGTGCTGCAACTTAAAAATTTTCTTCAAAAATTGTTCAGAATGATGAGCTGAGATGATCCAGATCACTAAAAATTGAAAACCTTGACCTCCTTCTTCAAAGAATTGATGTTCTAGATGAAAAGAGCATGAAAAAGAAGGCGCCTTTGTTTGCTGGTCTGAAATTTTTTGAAGAACCTGAAAAATCAGCATGCTTAGGCTCTCAAATCTTAAAAAGAAAAACTTCTGTTTGCTGCTCCTCTCTAACTTGGAGGCCACCTACAAGAAAATATTGAAAATGAAAGAGAAGGACGCCTTAAATAAGTTTGAGGATGATAAAATCTGCTTTCTTTTTTGCTTTCACTCCTTCAAACCCTAGCTTGAGCTTGTGCATTGAACTTGGACATTTTCTTCTTAATGAAATTTTGAAAATTTTAAAATTTGGCTAAGGCATGGCTTCTTGGGCGCCCTTCTTGGCTATAGGCACCTATCTTCTTCAAACTTAGCCATTTTCCAAACAATTTCAACTTTTCCTTGACTTTGAAACCTCAGTTTGAATTTGATTTCTGGCTTCGAGGTCGACCCCATGGACGAGCTGAATGATTCATCACAGAGCTTGATCGAATCTAGCGAGATTGTTTCTGGAGGCAACTTTGACTAGAAACTTCATTTTGACCTTCAAAATCATGGGCGCTCATCTCCTTTTGGGGCGCCCAATATTACCAGTGTTAAGTCATTTTTCCATTCTTCATGTTTTGCTTGTTTCCTTTTTGATCTTTTGATGAATTCTTGATTCTGGGAGCTAGATTGATCCGATCAGTTAACTGTCAGATTCACTGGATAGTTGGGAAGATTTTGAAGGGGGTCTCCTATGAGTGATGTCTCCTGAAAGCTGCATCTCGAGGGTCAAAAGCTTGAGTGCCCTTGGCTAGCTGGGGCGCCCAACTCCTCCAGAGTTAGTTTATTTATTTTTCTTTTCACTGTTGCTTTTGACTTTTGATATTTTGCTCATGTTTTTCCCTCTGTTCCGCCTTCGATATTTGATGACTGCCAACTCCGACGAACGTGCTGATGATTGCATTGGAAAGCTTGATCAAATTTGAAGAAGTCATGTTGGAGGTGTTGACTGCAAATTCATCCATTAAGGCCCTCAAAAGCTTGGGCGCCTATCTCCTTCTAGGGCGCCCAACTCCTCCAAACTTAGCCATTTTTACTTGATTTTCTTTCTTCAAACTTGAACCTTCATTTTATACCTTCAGCTTGATCTGGATTTGCTAGTGATTGACAAGTCTGATGATCTGACGAAAACATCCACTGCGAAGTTGACAGGATTTTGCAGAGATTGAGCACATTTGCAAACCCTAATTGTTGGATTAGGTCCTCCAAAAGGCTGGGTGCCCTTGGCTACTTGGGGCGCCCAGAGTTCCCAGACTTAGAATGTTTTTTGTTATTTTCATGGTTTGTATTCTACCTCTTGGTTGGAACCTCTCTGTTTGACTTTGAATTCCGGATGATTGGTTGATCTAATGACTGTGCTTTCGGATTGACTGCGGAGCTGGGAAGAATCTGAGCAACATTGCCTTGGGAACACAAACCCTAATCTCACCATTTGATGCCTTGAAAGTTGGGCGCCTATCTCCTTTTGGGGTGCCCAACTCCTCCAGACTTAGTTTTTTTCTTATGCAAATTTCAACTTTCTCCTTCGTTCCAGGTGCTTGCCCTTGCCTTGTTCGTTGGTGATGAAATTTTTTCTAAGACATGAAGGTTTAGGTGCCTAGACTGAGCTGGGGCACTTGGAGTCTCCAGTGTTAGCCAAAATTTTGCATTTTTTAACTTTGACAGCTTCCTTTCTTCATTTCTCGTTCTGCGTGCACGTCTGGTGTTTGAATGTTTGAATCTGATACCTGGCAGCTGACTGATCTTCATTAATGACTGACTTCAAAGCTCCCGAAATGCTTTTTGAAATTAAAAAAAGCATAATAGACCCACTAAGGCAAAACTGATCGTTTTGTGATTCTGACTGCACTAGCCTAATGAGGAAGTATTTTCGACCAATCAAAATTAGTTTGAATCCTAACAGCCAGACTTTCTATTTTAAATTTTTTTTGCCAGCATCCATTTCAAAAGAAACCTAGAAAAACCCATAATTTTTTTTCTATTTTTAGAAAGTTTCTAAAAATAACAATTTTCCTAAAATGTAGGGCTGGAAAAATTGAGATTTGGGTTTTGTAGACTTGGTCGCTCTGAGCAGACCCAGATCGTCAGATTTTGAAAATTTCAAGTTTTTACCCCTCATGCAAGACATGTAAACCCCAATTTTGACCTTTTTTGACAATTTTGACAAGACTTTTACTCATTACTTCAAAATACCTAAGTGTAGCAAATTTTTTAATTTGGGGTACGACAAGTAGCAACTGAGTGATATCAGACTTGTAATTACCTTTTAGTGTCATTTATTTGAGGTATACCTTTGCTGAGTATTTGAGTATTTTGTTATCCATGTTATTTGGTTCATTCTGGGTTGTTGTAGTAGTTAATATTTGTGATCAAAACTTTATATCAGCATAAATCAGCAAGATAATGTTCTCTAATGATGATTTGTAATACTTGTCATATTATCTTGTAATACCTTGGATGGTAGTACCATTAGTGGTTTCATCTAGCACTTTATTGTTTTTGCTCACCCCATTGAATAAGTGGAAGAAGTTGTGTTGTGTAATTGCATTGAGCTGAATAATAGAATAGTGCCTATGCTTTGTAATTGCACTTCGCCGAATAATCAAGTAGTGCTTGTGCTTATTGTAATTGCACTTCACTAAATAAGTGAGAAGTGTCTATGCTTATTGTAATTGCACACTTTGTTTAATAAACGTATAAGTGTTTCCTTTCAGTTCTTGTCAAGCACACTCCACTGAAGAAGTGAAGTTCTGGTTGGCTTTTCCACTTTGTGTGTTTTAGTTAATTAGATTACTTCATTTGCTGCTTTTAGATAACTGGGCATGGTCCTATACACTGTATGCTCTCACCTTGCCCATCTTAGGAACTCGGTGACTAGGAAGTGATAAAGACATTGCATTGTAATTTTGTTTTAGTTGAAATTTTTAAAAAAATTGCTGTGGTTACTATAGAGAGATACATCCTGACATATTATTCCCATTTGTGTTGTCTCGAAAGAGACAATTGAATTGCCAACAACTACTATGAAGGAAAAAAATCTTTTTAAACATGCAGTACAAGTAAGTCACTAAATTATGTTTTCTCTTATTATTTATATTTCAACTTATACTTTGAATAGATTTCAAATATAGTAACTTTATAAATTATTTTACTCCTCTTTGCGCTGATTCAACTTTCTAAGATATAATAGCTTTTTATGCTTTACATTATTATGAAAATAATTTGGCTGGCCATCATCCATTGGCATTGATTTCTTCTCACCATGTTGTGGTTGCTTTGTTACATTATCTGCAGTTTCTTAGCACTTCATTTTGTTTCAATTGTTAAATTTTAAATGCTAAGGGATAGAGTATAATTAGAGGTTGTTTTGTTACATTATCTGTAGTTTGTCAACACTTAAATTTTGTTCTAATTGTTAAAATTTGAATGGTAAGGGACAGAGTATAATTAGAGTTTAGAACAAAAGTATGTTGATTGTAAAAAAAAGGGGCATTCTTTTTTATACCAACTCTTATGAATTGCACTAATTATTTTGTTTTTTTTTTTTTCAGGCAAAAGAACGGAAGGAGGAATTGATAAAGCTTAAGAATGATATTAAGGAAATCAAAGGTGTGAACAATAAGCTTGTTTGTAACAGTATTCCTAACCAAGAATAAGTGCAACATTTATTATGGCTTGCTATCTTTAACATTTCACTGTCAGATGGCATGCTCTCAGAGATGCTCCCACAAGTTGCTTCATGCAAATGCCAATTCTTTGAGATTTTAAAAACCTCGAGTACAGAAGAACAAATAAGAGGTCAGGAGGGGGATGATTGTGCTATGAATGATGTGCTGTTGCGTCAATTTTTGAGAAAAGGTATAACCTCAATAATCATTAAGTATAAGCTCTTCAATGCTTCTCTTTGTTAACAAGAAAATTAGTCATAGCTTATAGGCATGGTTTAATAAGATTCTAATAGATGATCTTTATTTTATCTACTATACATTATGAATGGTAATTGGAGTTTACCCAACATATACATGTTGAAGTGATTGCATTAGATGAATGAAATTCCTAAGAGATAACCATAATTTAGCTAGACATTAGATTTTTGGTGTAAGTTTTCATTTTAACTTTTAAGAGCCTCACACAATGTAATACATGTTTGATTGCTCAGTTCGCTTAAGAGAGAGACTTAAGAATCATAAAGACATAAGCATAGGATGCGTCTTGCCCATTGGTATGAATTTTCGCTACCCTAAATATGCTGTTTATTATTTTGAAATTGTTCTATAATGATTAATACCATAATGTAAATGTAATGTTGGCCCTATTTTCTTTGGCCTATTCTTCCTCTACTCATATTAGTTCTTAACATGTAATTAAAGTATACAAGGTCACTTAGCAATATTGTGTAGGAACTCGTCTAACCCCAACTGCCGGTGTTTGTTTTTGGTTTATTTGTTTTTTTGCAATTTTTGTGTGTTTTCAAGGGTTTTCCAGTTTTTCGAATTTTTTGCAAATAATGACAATGCTGGAAATGAAATGAAAGTAATAACAACAAACTAAAACTAAGTAGCAGCACCCCAAATAATTGATTTTATTGAATATTTGCAGAGAAGAATGATTTACAGGTATACACGGGAAGATTGACAAATAACAATGGCTGCCATTACATTGCAGACAAAAAGCACTTGAAGAATTAATTCGATTCTTCTCAAATCTGCATCCTTTTTCACCAAAGCTGCTGTGGCTGGCTCCTCTATGGCTGGGCGCACCTTGTGGTAATTTCTTATGATTTTTGTGGCTTCCTTTGACCAAAATCTCACCCTAGAAGTAGTGCGCCTCCTTGCTGCTAATAGCTCATGAAAAGGCAGGTCGAATCCCTTTAAAATTCATGCCGGAAGTACAATTGATCAGCCTTTAATCTTCTCTTAAATCTGTCACCAATTTCCTCTGATTCAACTATGAAACCCTTATTCCAAACTCTGATTTTTTGCACAAATAGAACCTTTGCGTGAAGCTCTCTCCAATGCCAAATTCAATGGATATTTCACCACCTCAAATGGCTGCAACACTGAAGAGTTTATCGTTCTTCAATGGCTTGAGAGACAGAAACCCTAGGCTTCTTCTTCTCAGAGAAATTCTCATCAAAACCAATGCTCTAGAACGAATGAAGTCGACTCTTGAAGGCATTTTATAATAATTTCATGAAGAGGTGCGATTTCCTCCAAAAAGCACATTTAATTCTTATTAAATGTTATTAAGTTTGCACTTTAATGAATATTAAATATTCACTTTGGAATTGGCGCCCCATAATTAAATAATAAACATGGCCCCCTTTTAATGATGAATTGACCCCTTCATTATAAAGTTAAGTTATAACTTTATAATATCTTCTTTTAATAATTAATTATCATTTGAGCCATTTAAACTTTAATAACTCCTTCAATATTCAATATTTCATCAGATCGTCTGAACTGGGGGTCAACTTTGTAAATCCCAATACGACCAAGTGCCTTACTAAAAATGGTAAGGGTCCCTCTCAACCAATCCCAGACTTACTATAAATAGTAAATATAGAAAATGGACTCTGGAGACACCAAACGAAAGCCAGAAACGGAAACCACTGAACTCTAGAGATGATAAAAGCCTCTGTTGACCAAGACTCTAACTCAGAAGATCCTCTAACCATCTGTGTTAGCCTACGAGGGTCAGTGATAGGCTAAACCAACCGCAAAACAGGACCATGCTAAAAGGGGGACATTACATATTGTATATACTAGTTATTTGTTTGATAAGATGTAATGAGTTCTTTGTTGGAAATATTGTCATTGATGTCAAAGGCATATAGGAGATTGTTAGAATATTGTTATTGATGTCAAAGTGAATGAAAATGATAGTTGTCATTGATGTCAAAGCTGGATATATGAAAAGAAGATAATACACGAAAGAGGACTAACAAGGCATGATCTTGGACATAAGAAATTTGCGGCTAAGGTTTGGAACTCAAAAGAAGAATATGGAAGAACAATTTTGAATAAAGAACTTCATCTTGGAGCCACATTTGATTGGAACAATTTGAAGAAAGAATTGCCCATTTGAAGCCCAAAATTAACAAGATGGAAAGAGAACTTAATGATACATCAACAGATAGTGGTGTTCTTACCAAGACAATTTGAATTGATGATGTATTTCAAGAGATAAGCAAGCTATAAGCTGAAGTAGATACTCATATATCAGTGAAGCATGGGAGGGATCATTATGATAGCTCTCGTGATCAAAGGAATCGCATATGCTGAAGGATATTTATAAAAGATTGGCCGTTGAAGTAATCACAATTAAAATTAAATTATAAGTTGCCAAGAGTCAATGGACATCATGAAGATTCATGCAAATTAATAGAAAAAGATATATAAGAAAGATAAATCAAGGGGAAGAAAATATTGAAGATTATTTTATGGAGAAAAACAAGATACATATATATGAATAAGAGTGAATATAATTATATGAATAAGGAGCAGTGAACAATAAAAGGGAAGTGATTAAATTATTATTAAAAAAGACAACATAAGAAAAAGACAAGTAGAAAAAAGACAAAAATTAAATAAGACAAATTATAGAAGATAGTAAAGGCAGCGATTCATAATCAACAAGGGGCAGCAATTCATAAAGTAGAAATTATATTAATATTAATATTAGTAAAAAGCAGTGATCAAGAATCTATAATATGCAGAAATTACTTAATAGAAAGGAGCAGCGATTAAAGGAAAAGATTAATCTCCAAGCCAACGATTCTATATAAGACAAAAGCCATATAAGCCAAAGGGCGGCGATTGATAGATTAAAAGTGCAGTGGTTTAGTATTAGTCATGGGTAGTGTTTAATGAGTATCGATTAGAAGTTTAAAGTGGCAGCGATTTATTAAGGAAGAGGTGCTTTTTTTATCAAGAGATACAATTGGTTGAAAAGATATCATCCTTTGCAAGGGACGTCACTCTTCATCCAGGTGTGGAGAGATATATATGTAGTTTGTGACTTGCATTTGATGAAGAGCGTAGTGGGTTGAACAAGTGTGATATCATAAATACACCAGCAGATCCTATTGTATGAAAAACAGATTTTTAAGAAGAATACATTCAGATTTTAAGATGGATTTGTGAAAAGTTAAAAGGCAGATTTATATGGAGAATTTATGGCAGAATGATAAGAAGAAATCAATGAAGCATTTTTAATTTGAAGAGCAGATCTAGAAGAAGAGAAGGAGCAGAAATATGAAGTGTAAATGAGATTTATTTTAAAGAGAAGTATGTGTGATTGCAAGAAGATGATATGAGAAGATTTTGAAGGAAGATATTGATATTATTTATGATCAAATTTGAAGGGAAGCTTTGCCATGTATGTGATCAGTTTGTAAAAGAAGATAGCGTATAATTTGGATCAGATTTATGGAAGGGAAGAGTACATGATTTGGATCAGATTTGTGGAAGGGAAGATTACATTATTTGTGATCAGATTTGTGGAAGAAAATAATACATGATTGTGATCAGATTTGTGTAAAGGAGAACAATATAATTCATTGAGGAATTGGTAGGTTGGTGCCACTAGTGGGTTGGTGCACACAAATTGAATGAAGGGTTGGTGTCTCTAGTGGGTTGGTGCTCACAAATTGAATGAGGGGTTGGTCCCTCTAGTGGGTTGGTGCTCACAAATTGAATGAGGGTTTAGAGCCTCTAGAATTTGTAAAAGGAAGTTTAATAAAAGTAATATTTTTTCCATGGTTCTCTCTCGTAAGGGTTTCCATGTAAACCTTGGTGTTCTTGTGTTCTTAATTGTCAAGATCTTGCATGGTTTTTATTCTTATGATTAATTAAGTTTAAATTAATAAAAGTTTGTATTATACTGATTCTCCCCCTCTCTCAGTATATTTGTGTGCTCATTATTCTTTGTAAGAGAAAAACTGCTCTATGTACTTACTGCCCTAACCGCTTCACACTTCATTCATTCTTAGCAAATTTGGAAAGACGTAGATGTAAATCATATTTCTTTTCATGGATTTTCAATATTATAGCAATTTGTTGCTACAATGGAAATAGACAATGTCATATAAAATCATTTCATTTGCAGAGATGGACTAATCCCATACTAGCTATGTTCTAGGTCAAAAAGATTGATAAGTATGTAATTCATATGTCAAAAAGAAGAAAGGTGGGAGTTTTGTTAGTGCACATAAACAAGCAAAATTTATTGGTGGATTGTTAAGCATACAAGTGTTGTACCCACACAAATTTTTTAATAACTACCCCTTGTTTTTTGAATTTTTTTCAACTGAAATTAAGTTGCAATACAATGTCCTTATTACTTTTTGATCACCTAATTCTCAGTATGGACTAGGTGAGAGCATACAATTTTATAGGACCTGTTGATGTGTTTTTCGTGACCGCACCAACACAGAATAAAGTTACCAACGACGACTCTATCCTCTCTTGAACAAAATCTCCTGCATGCTAAGATTGCTAGAAAGATCATGCATTTAACTCCAAGGTTCCTTCATGTGGTGGATAGTCTCAGTTGGCTTGATGTGATTTGCTGGTATTTTAAGGGGACTTACGTAATTGTTCACTCTAGAGGAAGGGGTTTTCAGGATTCAAAGGATTTATCAGTGAAGCTCAGATTTCTTAAACTAACCAGGAAGTACTTAATTTAAATGGTTGCAGGGATAAAAGATGCTATGGACTAATCTACGCATGGGGCGTGGAGATCAATTTTCACAAGCCTCAACCAGATTCCGCTTTGCCTCACTTTGGACAGCTTCCACAGAATCAATGCAATCTTCAAAGGGAGTAACTAAAGATATTCAGATTACAATTCAACAATGAAGACACCATCACGACGACGCATACCAACATGAAGATCGTAATCGAAGTTAAGTCCACAAGTTTCCAGTTGACTACGCAAGGCGAACTTACCATCAGCGAGCCCACTAGTGGTATGGATAGACGAAGTTTGTTCAAATTGAAGACCACCTTCCACAGTTACTATCTACTACTTGCATGAAACAAAATCTATTTACTTTAAAATCCTACTTGAAGTAGAAGGACGAAGAAACCTCGCTAGCTACTCACAACAAAAGTCGAGATCATCATCAATGAAAACTCTTTTTATTGAGAGAGAGTGTTCACAACAATTTCTTACAAAGTTTTCAAAGGAAAAAACTTTCCTTCTTCAAACTATACTATCAATCTATCAGCTATGCTAACTCTAGGCTATCTCTCTAATGCTCTCTATGTCTAATCTAATCTCTACTGAGGTACAAATGAGGGGGGATGCCTCTTTTATAGTTGGCCCAGTCCCACAGACAACTCATATTCAATTACAATGAAGGGCTCAGATCAAGCCACATAAACCCTAACCCTAAAAACTGCCACCAAGAGGAGTGGGGTAATAAATGAGCAATTGATGGCCACATCCTTCTAGAAGATTCCTGTCTGGAAACGCGTTCGTATTGTTCTTGTTCTTCTCCTTGACTACAAACTTGATGAGTCTGATCATCATGGCTTCAACTTCTTGAAAGGGTATGGCAGACATGCTCTCAATCTGACTCCAAGGCGGCAACTTCTTTCTCGTTCTTGATGGTGATTTTCCTCCTTCCTGCCACTACATCTTGAGTTGTACTAAGCACACTGGAGAACATCTCTTGGGTGATTGCCGGAGGACTTCAGACTTAAGAAGAATTCCTTTATTCTGTCCTTCAATCTGTCATGACGTCAATCTCCAACGCCTGAGCCTTCATCTTTTCCTTCATTCTGAACTTGAAAGATTTTCTTGTCTTGGATTCAATCATTCCCGCTTGCCATTCGACTGCGTTGGGTGCATATTGGGTTTTTGAGGAGAAATTCCAACACTTAGCCATTTCTTCCAATATGCAACTTTTCTTCTTTCGAGGTTGAAATGTAGTCTTGGAGTATTTGCTCCATCACTTCAATTCCTCCCACTCTGGTTTCGACGTTCATCTTGCAAACAAAGGAAAAGCATTAAAACATTTTATAATATGAATCCATTTTACTCACCTGATATCCATGTTTTGATCTCCAATGTCCATTTTTCTCTAGCCTACTTTTGCTTTCCTGATAACTTTCAACATCTATGTGCTAGGGCGCATATCATTTTGATGTTTGTGTCTCCACTAATGCCTTGGGAAGATCTTTCACGTACTCTCCTTTGGAACCTTGAGGGTGTATTTGAGAGCTTGATGCTTGTGACTTAGACATTTTAGCCAACTTGAGCCTTGGGAAATTTTATCTCCTTTTTGCCTTTAGACAATTTTCAGCTTCCTTCTCTATGATGGGCACGTTTAACTTAGACAAGTCTTTCTTAGAATTTTCATCTGTCCTGAAGGCGCGTTTAGAGGGTGTTGTTTGATTTCTCTCTGCCCTAGAAAATTTTCCAACCAACATGATATCACCTTTTTGCCTTAGCCAAATTTCCAACCCATCTGCCTTAGAAATAATTTATTTCCTCTAGAAAATTCATCAACCAGGTGCCTGAGTGAAATTTCCATCTTAAAGTCCTTGGCAAGGTGTGAAAAGTTTCAAAATCATCTCCTTGTCGAAGATATCTAGTACCTAGAAGAAAATTCCCCTCAGAACATGCAAAATTTATGTGTATCATTGCGAAGGGGGACATTTAATTTTTGAATTTTAACCTTAGAAAAATATTTTGTCATCAAATTCCATCTTCATTCCTGTTGATGTGATTTTTGTGACCACACCAATCAACAGAAAAAAGTAATCCGAAGGCTACTCCATTCTCTCTTGATCAAAGAATTCCGTGCGCTAAGATTGCAAGAAAGATTGCACGTTCAACTCCAAGGTTTCGAAATGCTTTGGAATACCCTTAGTAGGTTCGTTGTGATATGCTGTTTTTACGAGGGGACTTACACAATTGTTCAAAAGGTTTGCAGTTGACAACCGGTTAATGATTGGAAGGGGATTTTGCGCGAATGATTTAGCGTTGAGGTATGAATTTTCCTAAAACTAACCAAAAATAAACTGAATTGAATGGTTGCAGGGATTAGAAACTATATGTTCTATCTAAAGGCGGGACGCGGGATCAATTTCGGAAAGCTTCAACCAGACTCTGCTCCGCCTCACGCTGCACAACTTACACAAAGTTGGTGCAATCTTCAAGGGGATAGCGAGAAATTTTCAAGTCACAATCCGGCATCAAGACACTGTCAAGACGACACATACCAAGACGTGAATTATAACTGAAGTTAGGCTTATAAAATGCTCGAGTTGACCACACAAGGAAAACTTGCCGTTAACAAGCTGCTAGTGGTATGGACTAAAACGAAGTTGCCTCGATTAACACCACAAATCCATAGCTAAAATCTACTTGCATGAAATAAAAAAATTACGTTACTTAAAGCTACTTTACGCTACTTGAAGTAGAAGGGATGAAGAAACCTCACTAGCTATCCATAACAAAGACGAATTTCACCATCAATTAAAGATCTTTTATTATGGAAGTTTTACACAACAATCTCTTACAAAAGTTTTCAAAGGAAAACTTTCCTTCTCCTCCAAACTATACTAAGCTATCAAACTATCTCTCTGCTCTAACAAAATGTCTACTCTCCACTTATCTAATTTTCTACTGTCTAATCTGTTACAAATGAGGGGGGATGCCCCTTTTATAGATAGCCCAGTCCAATGGACGGCTCAGATTACAATCAAATAAATGGCTAAGATTAAGCCACCTCAGCCCTAACCCTAAAAACTGCCAGAATGGGGAGTGGTACAATAAATGAATCAAAGATTCCCACTCACTCCCAAAATAGTAAAGGCAATTAATGCCCACAATCAGTCCTCCAGAAGGTCATCATCTAGAAGTGCATTACCGTTCTCCTTCTCCTTGGCTACAAAATCAATGAACCTGGTAATCACAACCTCAACCTCCTGAACCGAGATAGGTGGAATAGGATCAAGCTGAAATTCCAACTCCGTGACTGACTGTCCATGTCGTGTGCAAGATTTTCTCTAAGAAGCTAAAGCATCCTGTGTACTCTGAATCAAGCTGGAGAAAGTCGAAATGTTTTCAAAGTCATCCTGCACAAAAGTCTTCACCTCCGAAAAGAAAGGCAGCAGCCCACTCCTCAATCCATAAGTAGTCACCTCATCAGGATTCAACCGTCTAGCAAAGATCACCTCCAAGGTATTCAGGACTCCATCAACAATGTTCATCATAGCCTTCCTGACTCTGGCTGAATCCGCCTGTGCTGCATCAAAGAACCCACTTCCTGTGACCACTGAAGAGTACCATCCAGCAAAATTGTACCGATCACCCTCCTGAATAACTCCTCCATCAATCAGCATTTGCGAGGGAGTATGCATCAATGCCTCCAAACGCTGAATAACTTTGCTCCGATAGACAGAAGCATCACCCTAGGCCTGATCAACTGCCTCCACTCCTGCCATAATGCCAGAAGCTTGCTGGTAAGCATGAGCAAGATCTTCCATGAATTTCTCTGTCTCGACACGAACACCTGTAACCCATTTGTCTGCCTCCTGTGCCATTTTTCTCAAATCTTCTAGGCCATTAACAGATTCTCTAGATAACTCTGTTGGAAGCTCAAGTGCTGGAATCTCTTGCCCACAAGGACGAGACAAATGCTGCATGTATCCTATCAAAGTCTTATGCTCTTTCATCAATTTCTTGTACTTCCCTTCAGTCCTGAGCAATCTGTCCTTAAGCACCTGATAGGAGTTATCACACTCCTCAATAATCTGTGCACCGGTGGGACGACCTAACTCCATGGTTGTGATCACATAATTTTCTGGCACTGCTTCATCTCGATGACAATCAACCCTCGGCACAGCTACGTGAAGGGTGCAAGAGCCATCCTCATCTGTTGAGATCTTCGAAAATTTCCTAGCTCTCTTCTTGGGTGGAGGCGCGCTGATCCTACTCAAAAATTCCTCCATCTCAACCGCTGGATCAGCCTCTTCACTGGGGCTCCTTCTCATTCTATCTCTAAGCCAATCAGGTACAACCTGTTGTATAACAACTGACTGCTCCTCTCTAGCTTCCTCCTCACGGACTTGTTCTACTTCAATTTCATTCTAGCGAGGCCCATCGGCCTCTAATGGCTGAGTATCTCCTGAAACTGCATCATCCTCTAGAGCCGTCTCCAACTCACGCTAGAAGTGTGTATCAGTAGCAGTCTCCTCATCTTCCTCCTGCTGATCCTCTCTAGTAGGCGCATTAACACTCTGGCCAACTGATTCTCTCCTTGGTGGCTGATTTTCCTCATATAATTCCTGCCCCTGATTCAATGCATTTCTCTGATCAACAAATAATGAAACCTCCTGTATGCTTGGAGAGCGTGTCTCCAATGGCCTAGGTGACTATCACAACTCTCAGAGGCTTCGACTGAACAGGCTCCGGTCGAACTGACTCCTTCCTTCGAGATTCTGGACCTCGAGTAATTTGTTTCTTCCTGTTGGTAGTGGGTGTCCTATGATCTCCCATCAAGTTGTAAGTCAAAGGAATTGACCTAATCTTCAATTTTCTCACATGCCTCTCAACCCATGCTCTAGTGAAAGTCATGACTGGGATACAAAGCGTGTCCAAATCAGCTATCTCTGGCTCTGACCAATCTGGGAGTGGAAGTGGCGTGTCTCTCACTGCCTCATAATCTGGATGGAGAATGTTCATGTCCCTCGTCCACCTGGTCTGGTACTGGAATAATTTCACACTCCCTGATCATACCCAATGGTAGCCTCGAAAACATTCTTTTCCTAACTTCAGCCTCATCTGATGCACCAGCCCAGTAATCCTCAATATTCGCCTTATGCTTGAACTCTTCTGACAGTATCCATCTGATATTGTTGTGTGGGTCATAATGCTGTCTGCTGGTGTGATAAGAAAAATGAAAAAACTGAAGTTCATTTTCAGCTTCTCTGGCTACCTGAAGTGAAGGACACACCTCGTCTGAATTCCCCATGACAATCGGGAAGTCAATTCCTCCCTTCTTCTTTCTCTTCTGAATCTTATCATAGGCAAGAAGTTGCCTAGATATCTCTAACATCAAGATTCTATTGGTTGGGTACTTAGGCAATCTATATGGGTACGAAGAAAAACCTTGCAGCCTGATATAAGAAAACTTTGAAAACTGAACAAACTAGCACCCATACCTTTCAATCAATTCCTGAGCTTCCCTCGAGATCCTATGATGAGTCCATTGCTGAAGTGATCTCGTTATATGCATGGTAAAGGCATCATTGACTCGCTTGTAATGGGTGGTGCTTGTCAGGTGCAACTGCGGACAAGCCTCAAGGATTTTGAACTGATGAGAGCTGCAACCAATTGGCTCCTTGTATGAAATTCCCCTATACTTCGTCATACGAGCCAACATGTAAATAATGTAGGAGCCCATATAGAATGTCTTCATCCTCCTCAAACTCAGGAGCTGCTCATGTAAATTGTCACTAATCATCACTGCCTAGTTGATGTGCTCCTTTCCTTCCAGCATGAGGTTGATGTAATAGAACATCCATGGCTCAAAAATAAATGCTTGAGGGCAGCCTCCAATTCTGCTAAGCATCATGATCAGGTCACAATACTCTTGCTTCAAATCATTTGATATAATCTACTTTGACAACTTTGTACGAGAGGGCTTGGGCTTGTTCATCCAGCGAGCGTTGATCATGTAAGCACATCTCTCGAGTGTTGAAGCATACATTCGTTCAGCACGCTCTCTTGTCTTTTAAATCATCCTCTCATGCGCTGGGATTCCAAAAGCTTCGTCGATAGCTGCACGAGTGAGGTTGGCGAATACTTGACCATCTGGTGAAACAATAGACCTGTGATCAGGGTCGTAGTAATTAGCACACTCCATCATTAGCTCTAGACATTGAATAGCTGGCGGGAAACCAACAGTTGCAAATAATCCACTTCGAACAATGTTGTGCAAAGTGATCGAAGGACGGTGATTGCCAACTCCCATTATTCGACTTTTGAAGGCCTCCATGTTGAACGAACCCAAATTTGTATCGGCCAGCTTGCTCAACTTTGAAGTGAATTTTGACTCTGGCAGGAAAGGCTTGCTCAGCTTCTTGATAACAGCTTGCCTGGATGCAACATTGCTATCTCTGCCAGTTGCTCTTACTTCAGCCATCATGTGAAATAATAAACAACCATCAGCAATTAACTTAGAAAAATAATAAAATAATATGGGGCTGCCAGTCGACTTTAAGAATTTGAGAAGCTGCAATATCATATTTCATTTGCAAACCTCAACTTCTCCTATAAGAATTTCGAACTTTCAACACTTAGAAAGTTTTCTGCAAGCTTCAACAACTTCAACTTAAGCAACTTCAAACCGAGAAAGACTTAGCAAATTTCTAAGTTGGCTGCAACAACTTCACACTTAGATAAAATCGGCCAACTTTGCTTTCAGCAACTCCTCAGCACTTAGACTTTTAAATTCGCACTTCACAATGTTCAGCTTCAAACAATCTTCTTCTTCAAATCGAATTGCTTCAATACTTAGCCACAAACTTTCCTCTGCAAGCTAGAATCGAACTTCTTCAGCTGGTGGAAAAAAATGAATAAATTTTCAGCTCATATAGGCAAGTCGAATTCTAGAAGGGAGCCAAGTTTAGCTAATGCTTTAAATCTCCACTACTTCACAACAGGAATTCGAATTTCCCTCCTCTGACAATTTCAACACTTGTGACTTGGCGTCCAGAATCTTGATCTTCTAGAATTTCAAAGGATTCATCTTGACTGGTGCACTTAGCATTTAAATTCATTTTGAAAAAATTCACTTCAAATTCACTCTTTAAGAAATTTAATTCATCAGTTGAAGCTCTGACATTTAATTTTATTTATCTCTGACTCTAGAAGATTCATCTCACGAAGAATTTGATCAAATTCATCTAGGCAATCCATTTCAAATTCATTGTCTGAAGCATTTTATTTTAACAACACATTTTATCCATTTTGCCTTAGAAAAATTTAAATTTTCCTTAGGAAAATTTCATAAGTCAAATGCCAATCAAATTCTCCATCTTAAAAGCCTTGGCGAAGTGCGGAAGACATTGAAATCCGTTCCTTGTCGAAGATCTTCAATACCCGGAAGAAAATTTCCTTTAGAACGTGTCGAATTCATGGGTCTACAACAAAGGGGTTCATTTAATTTTTTTGAATTTTAAACCTTAGGAAAATATTTTCCCAAATTTAATCCAATTCTTCCTCCTTGGGCGTATTTTCTTGTTCTGACTTGAAAATCTTAATCAACCTCGCGAAGCTATCATCCTTTGACCTCCCCACTGGCAATTTCATTCATGCCTCTGAAAAATTTCACATCTTTCTCCAACTTGGGCGTATTTTTCCTAAGGAAGTGAAATTAAATATTAACACTTAGGAAAAATATTTCAGAAATCTTTTTAGGCGTCAAGGAAGAACTTGAATTTTTCCTTAGAAAATTTTCCCCATTCATCTTCAATCATTTTGCCTGTGAAGGATTTTTTTTTTATCAACTCACTTAGATAATTTTCTTCAATGCCTTGGGCGCATTTTGTATGTCATGGAGGATATTTTATTTCAACGCCTAGCATATTCATCTTACCTTCACCTTGGCGCATCTCACATGTTGAGGAGGACATTAGCCACGCCTTAGCCATTTTTATTTCATTTTATCTCACCTTGGACATTGGCGTATATAGCACATCATGGGGGATACTTTCACCACGCCTCAGTAACTTTCCCCTACCAGCTTCACCTTGTTGAACATCAACGCGTTGGTAATTTTTTCATCAGCTTTACCTTTATCTTGGGTGCATTTCATACCTTGAGGAGGATGGGCGCATATAGCATGTGCAAGAGGATTTTGACTTTCAACGCCTTTTGCCACCTTTTCAAATTTTATTCTAACAGGCACCTTGGGCGCATTTGGCATGAGATGGAGGATCTGACCTTTCAACGTCATGGGATTCCTTCCTTGTATGTACACGTTTTGTCTTGACATGCCTTCATTTGGGCGCATTCAAAGGGTGGTGGTGGTTAGTCAACACTTTGTCTTCTTCTTAGCTTAGGCGCATTTCACATAGGTAGGAAGATGGGCGCATTTTATACATGGTGAAGGATGAACTTCCCAACGTCTTTGACTCTTTGACTCCTCCTTAGGTATGGGCACATTTAG
>VDFB02097015.1:0-25942 GCA_007258455.2 Sequoia sempervirens
GAGGTTGTGACTGAGGCAGCCTACTACATGATGCATTATCACTGATATTTCCCCATGGTGCTTAGAAAATATCATTATTCCCAAAGGACCACGGCACATGCTAGAGCAGAGGATCAACTAGAGAGACAGGCTAGAGAGGGGAGCAACCATTAGGGCTAGCTTGATTGTACAAAAACATTTTGATTTATTGCTCGATTCTTTTATAGATATATATTCTTGGGCTTCTTTTTGGTAGCCTTGTGGGTATTGTATTTATGATCAATATACATACACTAATTCAGATATTGTACCATGACATTCATCATTTTTTGATATACATATGATATGGATTCGATATCATGGGACGTGTTCTTTATTTCATGCTTATGAATGTATGGTTGAATTTAATGTTAGATGATGCGACATGTTTATGTATGTATGCACTTCTTTTATTTATGCTTATGTGATATGCGATGATATGTGATGTAATGATATTGATGGATGCAATATTATATCCTTTTTCAATATCTTTTCATGACATGTTATGGGATGGGTGATATGATATGCAGATGTTATGCTATGATTATGTATGCAAATGTTATGGTCGCTCTTTTTTTGTATTTTCTATGCAATTTATTATGAGATGATGTATGCATATGAATGTGTGCATGGATAATGCAGATGTCCATGCTTTATGATATGATAATGCGATGTATGAGATGTGATGCAACAATTTAAGATGTTTAGAATAAAAAATCTATATTATTCATCACAACTTAAATGATAATGATGATGCGGGATGGATGCATTGATGATTTTTTTGTTGACTATCATGGTACCAGGTTAGCACAGAGAGAAGATAGAAGAAACAAGATGAATGACCATTGATTTTGATGATTGATTCAAAAGATCCAACAAGTCTATGATCCACCAAGAATTTATTGGAGATGGTGATGAGAAATACATGATGATGTTTTTCTCATATCTGGGGATTGGGATTTTTTGGCGTTCCTTATTGTTTGATATAATACATAGATATGATGCATTAAGGTATTGATAACCAAGATGACATTGTATCCAGTGTAGTAGAATTTGACTTTGCAAACAAATAGGATTAGTTCTTGCTCACATCTTGACATACAAAAACCTCATTAGAATGCAAATTAGAAGCTTAGAATATCTTGGACCAAAGCATTCACAATAGTCAACAATGTACTCCAAACAACCCTCCTATACACAACTAAGCAAGTATGTGCCAAGATTATTCTACAAGATCATCCACAAGCACAACAAACAAAAGATAATGATTGATTCCCCATTCCTTTCTCTCTAAATAATTTTGATAGACATCATCAAGAGGTCCTTAGAATGGGTCATTAAGATAAATCATAAGAAAAGATCAAAGACAATAGTTAGTGTTATCTATATCTCTTGCCAGTTTAATTTAGCTAAGGTGATTTGTGATACTACTGTCCATTGTAGGAAGGATACATCCTAGGACATGTTGATCAGGGGTTGTTTGATGTAGGATAATGATTAGCTTTATGATAAGCTATTGATATAAACTTCACTGATGCATTTACCTACAATTTAGAGTTTAAATTTTGACACTTGGGTTCTCACTTTATGACTTGCTATACTTGTTTTCTATTTGTTTTGCCAAAGGTTGAAGGTGATAATTGATTTATTATGGATGGAATATTATTACAGGTGAAAGCAAGATGGGATGGGTGGTTTTGGATTTTTTGTAAGATTTCAATGTTTTTGGTATTCTAAAAATGTTTTGAGGTTGTTTTTGGTCTTTTTGAGTTGTTTATGTGAATGTTTTGGGTTTGCAGTTATTTGAGGCTATTTAGGGTTTTATCTAAGATATTTATGGTTGTTTAGGTCTTTTGAATGTTTTCTAATGTTTAGGAGTTTTCAATTTTCAAATGTTTTTTGTGTTTTTTGATATATAAATGTTCAGGGGATTTTTGAGATTTTTAATGTTTAGGGATTTTTTGACATTTTGAATGTTTAAGGATTTTTTGAGAGTTTGACCAAGAACCTAACCTAAAAGACCTATCCTAGGGACCTCGGGGGCTACTCAAAGATAAGACTTTCCTACGTTATACACGCAGAGACTACATAGTTCGACCGACTCAACTTATTTACAAATGAGATATGAACAGTTGAGGGATGCTAGTTTATTATGATGGAATCCTAAAGGACTAACTTGTCTCGAGGGCACATCAATGATGACCTTGCCTATATTCAAGCTCAGAGACGACGTAGTTTGACAAGGTTTTGGTTTTCAATTTTTGATGTTTTGACCGTTTTAGGGTTTTTGATGTGTTTTGGATGTTTTGGATTTTGGCTTTACAATTTTTTGAATGTTTTTGGATTTTAACTCTATAAGATTTTGTAAATGTTTTTAGATTTTATCTTAACGTTTTATGATTTTTTTGGGATTTTCAATGAGATTTCCGATAACCTTAAGATATACAAGAACCCAATATGATCTAGAATGATTTTCCCCCAGCGTGACACAATAGACTACCTCAATATAGACAAGAAAAGATGACCTTTAGAATATACCAAGTAGTACTAAATGAGATATGATACTTCTCATTATCAAGCTATGATAGAGACACAGATGGGTGATGGATTAAATAGGTTAAATGAGGCGATAGACAAATGGTGATGTAGAGAAGGATAAGATAAAGAGCCAAAGAATAGATAGAGGTTCTTTATTTATGCGAGGCACTTGTTTGTCAGGTTTTCACCAAGGTACTTGCCCAAAGCGCCACTAAAGAGGTTTTCACTAGAGGATTATTTTTTTCTTTAGTGTTTTCAATCATTTTTCTTATGTTTTTTGGATTTTTTGGATTTTTTTATTTTTTTGTATTTTTTATATTTCACACCCTTCAAGACTAGGCAAATTTTTTTTTAAGATGCAAGTTGTTGGTTGGTTCCTACAAGGATTCTCCTTTAGGTGTTGAAAATTGATATGCTCTTGATCCATAGCTTGTTGTGTTGAAAAAGGGACCCAACTAGTTAGGATCAAACTTTCCTTTACTGTCTTCATCTGAGAGATTCTTCTGATTTTGCTTTAGGACAGGATCCCCTACCTAGAAAGACTGACATTTGATCTTCTTGTTATAGCTCTGTTTCAGTCAGTTTTGATATACTTGCAAGTGATTGAGGGCATTAAGACGATGCTCATCTAGGAATTCTAGCTCATTTAGTCAAGATATTTTGTATTCTTCATTGGTGATCAGGTTCTATAGTGACACTCACAATGATGGGAGCTCAACCTAAATAGGCAAGATGGCTTCTAATCCATAGACTAGGGAGAAAGAGGTTGCACCTGTTGGCATGAAGATACTAGTTTGATAATCCCAAAGAGCAGGATTTAACTGTAGATTCCAGTCACAACAACTTCATTGACCATGTTCTTTAGGATTTTCCTAATGGTCTTGTTTGTAGCCTTAGCTTGGCTGTTGCCTTGTGGATAATACAGGGTAGAGAATCGATGTTGGATGTTGAATCTTTGGCATAGCTCTTTCACATATTGATTTTTGAAGGGCGTTCCATTGTCTGAGATAAGGGTTTGTGGAACACCATAATGGTAGATTAGGTAATTTAGGATAAACTTGGCAATTTGCTTCCCCATTATGTAGGTCATAGGAATGGCTTTGACCTACTTGGTAAAGTACTTAGTGACTGTTATGATAAAATTGTGGCCATTGGATGAGGTTGGAGTGATTTTTCCAATATGAGGTCAAGTTCCCACTACCAAAGTTACTTTTCTTCGCGGTCAAGGCTTCCTCTTGGTTAAGACATCATAGCAATGTCCTTTAATATGTTCGAATCAAGATGGGGTCTTCTTCACAAAGGTGAATTACCATTCCAGGACCAGACACACAAATTCAGATTTTTTTGACATGTTTTCTACCAATAATTTACATTGAAGGACATTTTTTGACATGTCTAATAGTGATTTGATTGTTTTCATGGCATTTTCTACTCTATTGTTCCTATGAGGAACTTTTTCAAAAGTTATGTCAATGAAAAGATCCTTGAGACTTTCCACCATTTTTTGTAAGGAGTGAGCTTGTCATCCTTAGTTTCATAGTCATCATTGACTTGGTTGATAACCAGCTATGAGTCTCCATAGACTTTCATCCCTTGTATCTAACATTGAACTACTATCCTTAGACCTATGATTAGGGCTTCATACTCACCAATGTTGTTAGTACAGGGGAATGATAGCCTGTATGACTTTGGAATGCAATAATCTTAGGGGGTGATGAAAAAAATACCTGCTCTTGATCCATGTTGGGTGAATGATCCATCAAAGTACATTTTCCACTGAGCTGTGAGATTGATAAGGAACATTGATTCATCAAGGAACTCAGATATCAGAGCCTGGTTCTCAACATAGATAGGTTCCTCTACTAGCTGGTATGCGATCACTTATCCTTTTATTACCTTGTGCTCCACATACTCTATGTCAAGTTTGGTTAAGATCATTACCCATTTGGCCATTCACATAGTGAGATTTGCTTTGGATAGTATGTATTTTAGTGGGTGGGTCGATCTTTGCAATAAGTTTAATTTGATGTGACAATATGTAGTGTTTGAATTTTTGTGAAGAAAAAACTACTGCTAAACATGCTTTCTTAATGGGTGAATGGTTCATTTCATAGCCCACTAAGGTCCTATTGATGTAATAAATAGCCCTTTCCTTTTCGTCTTTGTCATGTGCTAAAAGAGCTTTTAGTTTGGCTGATGTTGTTGAGATATATAGGATCAAAGGTTTGTTTCGTATCAATGACATGAGCACTAGAGGTGTTAATAGATAGTCTTTGATTTGCTAGAAAGCATTATCACACTTCTCGTCCCACTTATAAGTTATCCCTTTATTAAGAAGATGTGAAAAGCTTGGGTGAATTTTATCTGATAGTTGTGCTATGAAACTTTTGATGGACTGTAATCTTCCATGTTATCCTCTCATCTGCTTCAATGTTTTCGGTGGTTCCATGTTGAGGATGGATTTTACCTTTGTTGGATCAATTTCTATCCCACTTTGCAAGATGATGTAGCTGAGAATTTTCCCTAATGTGACCCCACAGACACAATTTTTTGGATTCAACCATACCTTATACTCTTCAAGCTTATCAAAGATGGGTCTTAAGACTTGTATGTGTTTGTTTCTTTTCTTTTTGTATAGGCACAAATTTTCACCCCTTACACAAATTTCCCTTTTGCACATCCTCACCTTAGAAAACCAAATCCGAAGACGAAATTCCACATCAGCAAGCTACCTTCATTCTACTTGGCATGAATTCATCTTTTGCCTTGGTAGAAGAATATTTTTTCAGGGATTCCCACACAACACACAAACATCTATGTTACACACTTATGTCTCTAACAGATTCCTACATCTAAAGCTTGCAGAGGCGTTTCACTTCCCTTTGGGGTCAATTTGTAATGTCCTCTTCAACCAACTGACCCCAAAAGTGGTAGATTCTCTCCTTCCTCCTTCAAATTCTTCCATTCTTTATGCAACTCAATCCCTTTTGGGAATCTGCAAGCATTCACTTCATCTCTTTATCACTTCTTGCAATCTCTTCACTTCCATCACTTCAAGCAGTACCTTGGCACTTCATAGCAACAAAAACAACACTCCATCAACTCTATCAAGAAAGTGTGGAACAAACCATTGCAGCGTGGGCTTGAGGTTTTCCAACACCTCCCTTCATCACAGTTGAGGCTATGGTGATTGTTCAAGCCTTCTTTCTCTATCATTGGCTAGTGAGCTCTTGGTGGAGGTGGTAACGTTTCGCTTCTCTCCTTTACGATTTGGTTGATTAGCTATATACTATTTTGTAGTGTTATTCATGTACTTTCTTTCTTTACTTCTTTATCATACATTTCTCTATTGTTGCTATCTTGGCTGTCCGTGGAGGTGGAACCACCAAAATGGGGTTCTGACTGAGGTAGGCCCCTATACAACCCCCAACAATTTTCCCTCTTTCTTGTGTGTAGGTGGGCATGCATTTGGAGCTAGCTGGTGAATGAACATCTTTGTGAGATTATCTTTGTCACTAGTAGCCTTCATATATTTACTTTTGTGAACCCCAATCCTATACCTACACAAACACAACAACTAGACACATTAGTAGATTCAAATTCAAGTCAAGATCAAAGTTCCACATAAAATCCATTAGCAACACCCAAAATAGGAATAAAAGTAATAACACAATGAAAAAGTAAGGAAATAGATTGAATTCTATTGAAAACATGCAAACTTTTGATCTTATGGGGGAATTGGTGCCAATTTGATGTGGGAATTGGCCCTTTCCCAACTCCTATGCAAGGTTTGGTGATTTGGTGATGATTGATCCACTTGGTGATTGCTTCAAATGACCTCCATGATTGAAAACCTGCAATAACCTAGCTAAGACTTGATGAAATTGATAAAATGCTAATGCTCTAAGATGAAAATGAAATATAGTAAGTTTACTCAAGTTGTGGATGATCAAAATGAAGGATAACCTCTCTATTTATAGAAGAAATTGAAGAGAGAAAAGGAAAAAGGGATGAATGTGGGATAAAAACCCAGCCAATAAGAAGAAGCCACTTGTCATTATTTGAATGGACAAAGGTGGAGCACATTTTGGCCAATGTGAAATTGAATGCAATTAGGTGGAATTTGAAAATAGTGAAGTGACATGTTGGAGGGAGAGACAAATTGAGTTATGTCCACTTGGCTCAATGCAAAAGGACTTGTAAGATAAAATTAATGCCTTGTTGGAAGGACACAACCCTTTGGAGGGATATTTCAAATTTGGAAGAATATTACTCAAAGATGCCATGTTGAGAGAAAATAGAGTTTTAATAAATCAATTAAATTGATTTATTTGTGCAAGTGGGAAAAGCTAGAGGATGTGAGATGATTTAAGATTAGATCAATCGTGATTTGATTAATTTAAGAGGAGATTAGGTGATTTGACCTATTTGATTTAGATTTATGGATTAAAATAAATCAAAAGGAGAGGAAAATGATTTACACTTAGTTAAATAAATATTTTGATTTATTTAACCAAAGGTGATGATGTTAGATTAAATTGAATAAATGCTTGATTTATTTAATTTAATAGAAGCACTTTAGAGATTTAATTAAATAAAATGAATTATTTAATTAAAACAAAGATAAGGGAATTAATTAATTAAAATGATTTATTTAATTAATGAGGAATAATGACTTAACTAGATAAAATTGATTTATTTAATTAAGAGAGGAAAATTGATGAATTTAATCAAATAAGGGTTATTTGATTAAATGGTTAGAAAGGAGGATGATTCAGGATGAAGCTTTGTTAGTTAAATCAATATCAAGTGTGTAATGTCAATCAGTACATTTTACGTGTCTACAACTTTATCATATTTGTTTGTATCTTTCCTACTTCATAGTTCTATTTTGTTCCCTAAGAAGTGACTAGATAGGTCATTAGCTTGTTTTCTAGCAGTTCATACTCTATTTTTGGTCCTCTGGTTGTATAGACACCAACGCACTTGAGAGATGCCAACATGTTGTGTTGTCGTCTAGGAGCCATGCTTTCATCCTTGGGTAGATAGCTACCTGAGGTATAGTGTTGAACCCAAAAACTAGCTCACCTAGCCCCAATTTAGATTTTGGATCTGAAGAGTGGTTACAGGGCCTTATAGTCCTCATCATTCTCATCTTTCATTTGAAACATCCCTTTAGAGTGAGGTAAGTTAGGGTAGCCTTCCGCTCTTGGATCTCTGTGACCTAGAGCCTTGATGTAGTTGGTCCCCCTCTCTTACACTTTGATTTTGCTAAAATATCATCTACATAATCTTCAACTATTTTGTGGATCATGTAATGAAAGATGAGAGTCATTACTATTTGATAGGTTGCCCTTGCATTCTTGAACCCAAATGGAATCACTTTCCAACAATAGGTTCCCCATGGACAATTGAATGTACTTTTGTGTTGATCCTCTTTGGCGATCATGATCTAATTATAGCCTAAAAAATCATCCATGAGTGATAGCATTTCATGCCCAGTTGTTAAGTCCAGGATGGGGTCGATGTTAGGAAGAAAGAAATCATCCTTTGGGTAGCTTTATTTGAGTCTCTGAAATCGGTGTAGATTCTAATGCCCCTAGTGGGTTTTGAGATTGGTACTAGGTTTGAAACCCACTTAGGATAATCTATCGGTTGAATGAATCCAACATCAAGAATCTTTTGTATCTCTACTTTCACCAAGAGTGCTATCTAAGGGTGCATCTTCCTTAATTTTTCCTTTACTGGCTTGGCTTTAGGATAGACTTCTAAGTGCTACACAACTACTTCTAGATCCAACCTTGGCATATCTATGTATGACCATACAAAGTTATCTCTTCAATCTTTTAGGAATGTTGCTAGGTTCTTATGTTCTTCATCCAACAAGGATTCAACATAGAAAGTGATCTTAGGTGCTTCTTTTGTACCCATATTGACTAGAGTGGCTTTTCTGTTAGTACTGCTAACTTCTCTAGATGCATTATGTTGAGGGGGAGATTCAATCCCTCATCCTTGGACACCTTAGAGAGGTTTTCACCCTTGGATACATCCTTATTTTTTACTATTTTAGGATTAGAAAGTGCCACAATGTGGTTTTAACTCAAATATTTGCATGTTAATTGCATTTCATCAATTTTGTGACTGAAGGATTCAATCGTCTCCTCATAGTATGCTATTGTGTCTAGCTCTATGTCAGAACCTGCTTTGTGATCTACCCATGGTAAGTTGTCACAAATTCCTATGAATTTTGAGATTGCTTCATCATTTTTGAATAAGTCAAGAATCGGTGGTCCTTGTTGGTCCATGTCAATTAGTTGTGGGTAGACCAGGCATATTTTAGTTGGTTGATTTCTTGGACCAAAGGATGTTATGGATATCATGAAGAGGGAGTTGTTTTCAAATAGGTCAACAACATTAAGGGGGAAGTCATCTAAGGTGGTATCACATGATGGAGGTAACCAAGAGGAAGCCTCAACTCATTTAGAAAAAGTACCTTTGTCAATAAGGGTAACCTTGCTAGTAGCACAACCTACGCCTAGATTCTTTAGTCATTGCTCTAGAATAATGTGTTCCAACAAACCATTATCATTCTGTCCTAGCTTCTCATTCTTGTTATAACCCATTCCCTTCATCAGCTACAATCCTTTGTTATTATTGTCCATGGGAAGAGTGGAGATAGGTCATTCATCTTGATAGAGGAGTTTAGAGACATCTTCCTCATTGACATCTTCTTGGTTCAAATCCCCCCACTTGGTGAAGGTAGTGACTGCCATCTTGATTGTCTTGATCTCTTTATTTCTAGATGTGGGCTTCCCATGAGATTGAGGATAAATAGGTAGCTATCCTAAGACAAAGGTGTTCTTCATTAGCTTATAGTTCCCACAAACATCATCCTGTATCACAACTTTGATATCAAGAATGTTCTACATAATGGGTGTTTTCATTTCTGAGGTAGATGCAAAGGATGATGAGTCAACAAATGAGGTAGAAGTTGTGGTCCCTTCATAATTCTTCAGTATTTGGGGTATCTTATAGAACTTGGCCTCAAGATTATTGAAATAGTAAAAACGCTCAAGATCTCTATGGATGGTAATCCTTATGCCCTCAAACGAAAACTTTACACATTGATGATAGGTCGAGGCTACAAATTTTAGAGCATGGATCCATGGTTGGCCAAGTAGGATGTTATAGGGAAGATCAAGGTCTAACACTTCCCATGTAGTTTCTGCAATGATAGGTCCCACTTGGATGGGTAATGCAATGATTCCTTGTGATACTCGTTCTTGGTCATCATATGCTCTGATGGTGGTACTCTTTTCTTTCTCAATAGTATCCTTTGAATAGCCTAGATTTTTGATCAACTGAAGAGTACAAATGTTCAGACCAACACCTCCATCTACTAAGACTCTTTTGACCTTATTTTTATGAATGATAACCTCAAGGTGTAAAGCACAGTTATGAGATGGTTGTGATGGTAGGTCTTGTTCTGAGAAGGTGAGAAGATGATTAGTGATATTCCCTACCATAGCTTGAAACTAATCTGTATCAATATCCTCTAGAATAGATGACTCTAACAAAGATTTCTCTAAGATTTCCCTATGAGCGAGGGATAGCCTTAGTAGTTCCAAGATTGAAATTTGTGTAGGGGTCTTCTTAAGCTGATCTAAGAGATTATACTTGCTAGGATTTGATGTTGGTAAACTAGGTTGTTCCCTAGATTGAGATGGGACTCCTTGGACGGTAATGATTCCATGTCATGTGGTAACTCCACACTCCACACTAGGTCCTTTGATGGTGAAGACAATGATGATGTTATTATAGGAAGCAAACACGTTGGAATAGGTATGTTGCATGTTTGTGTAATCCTTAGCTTTTCAGGTATTGTTTGCTTTGTTATGATCTGGCATAGGGTTCTTATATATCTTAAGATCTTGATTCCTAGTTGATACGTCAATAGATATGGTGTCGTTCTCTATGAGGTCTTGGATAATGTTTTTGAGCTGCATGTATTTTGTCATTTTATGTCCTATGATTTTATGAAAGTCACATAGATCATTTTCGTTGTACTAGGATGGTTTATCTTGGGTTTCTTGGTAGTTTTCAAAGTTGGGAAGTGCTATTAGATTTGAATCTACCAACTTCTTCATGATGGATTCTATGGGTTTAGATAAATTTGTGTACTTACATTTAGGATAGTTGTTCTTGTTAGTGGTTTGCCTTCATTGCATTTTGGTTTTATTGATTTGATTGTTCTAAGGAAGTGTTGTTTGTTACATAGTTGAATGTTAGAAACTTGATTTTTTTTTGGTGTAGGAGAACTTAAGACAACCTTAGCATCTACCACACCATCATTTGTTGCGTCCTTGTTCTTATCCCAGACACGAGGCTTGTCATTTGAACTAGTTGATGGGCGATTTTCTTTGTAAGCTTGAGTATTTCCCTATGAGAAAAGAGCTCTCTCGATGTTAAGGGCTCTAGGGACAAGCTCATCATAAGATGTGAGGAACTTCATTTTCAAGTGGAAGGATAGATCTAGGTCTAGATTTGCTATAGTGATTCCCACATGTTGTTCATTTGGAAAAGGCCACTTGCTCTTACTAGATTTTTGTCTCCATTGTTGTAATACATTAGTGAAATATTCTCCTTTGTTTTGTCTAAGAGTGTACAATTCATCTAGACTTATGTCTATGACAAGAGTAGAGGAGAATTGATCGATGAATTTATTAGTAATTTCTTGGAAAGTTTTGATATTGAGAGGTAGATGAGAAAACCAATCCATGGTAGGACTTGTTAAACTTTGAGGGAAGAGGCACATTAAATAAGAATCATTGTAAGCCACCTCCATAGACATGACGTTAAATTCTTTGACATGGTTCACATGACTTCCTCTCCCTTTGTATTTATCAAATTTGGGGATTTAAAAGACGGGAGGGAATGGTACCATTGCTATGTTTCAATCAAATGGGTAAGGACATAAATTTTTCATATGTGGCTTCTTTTTCTTGCCTATTCAAAGGTTCTGAATCTCTTGGGATAGCACCTTAAATTGTGATGCTAGATCATCTTGTGGGTTTGGTGGAGGAGCATATGCTGGGATAACAGATGAGTTGTAGGAAGAATTTTCATATGATAAGGTATTATATGGGGTGTATGGTGGCATGAGATTCTATGAAGGTGATTATGGTGTTGATGTATATGTTCCAAGGACGTTTGTATTGTCCATGTTCTGTTGAGGATTATAGTAGGAATTTGGTTGTTGTTGTTGTTGCTAGGCATACTGCTAAGCTAGTTAGGCTTGTTATTATTGTTGTGCCACTAAGGCTACTCGTTGAGATTGATGTTGTTGTTGTGCCACTAGGGCTTGTTGTTGGGCCTAATGTTGTTGTTGTGATGCTAAAGGCTAATTGATGAGCTTGATGTTGTTGTTGTGATGCTAAAGGTTGCTTGATGAGCTTGATGTTGTTGTTGTGCTAATGCTAGTTTTTGTGTTGCTAAGGCAAATTGTTGTTGTTGTTGAATGACTTGCTCATAAGCTTGTTGTGCTTGTTGTAAAGCCAAGGAATGTGCTTGCAATGTAGGATCAGTTGGTTTTTTGGAAAACTATGATGGATTGTGGGTGTTGATGTTTTGATCAGGTAGTGGATTGTTGATGAGAGGTTGGTGGTTCCCTTAGTTTAACATTCCTTGTAGGATAGTGGATTGAGGTGGAGGAATGTAAGTTTGAGGTCCCAATTGATTTGGAATGGTAAAGGGGACCATGGGAAATGATGAGGATGTTTTCATTAGATTTTGCGATGGTAATGACATACTAGGACATTGAGTCCATTGATTGAAAAGGTTCCCTTGTCCTATGTCTTGAGGATTTCCTTGTGTTAAAGATGTAAACAAGGCATTACCTGGGTTGATGGGATTCGTGACCAAGGTATTTTTTTGATATGGGTTGATAATGGATGGCATGGAGGTGTTTTCTGAAACCAATGGTATGGATGAGTTGGTGGGAGGATTGGGTAAAGATGTCCCTATCTGCATTAAGGGTTGACTCCGTGGTATGGTATTGACATGCCCTTGTGTGTTGTTTTGAGACACTTAGTCCACACTACTTTATATAATGGTGGGCACACCTGTGGTACTCATGGGTATGGATGAAGAGGGATGTCCTTGATATGTGGAGGTTGTTGTGGAGTAATGAAATTTGAGGGGTTTATATGGTTGTTTGGGATCTTCAGGAATAGGAGGAGCACCAAAGGTAGGTTTCCAAGTGGTTGTTTGGGATGGAGGATGGGTATCAAGGGTACCCACAAGTGTGTTGCTTTCAAATGGAAGGGTTAGACCAGATTCTTTGACAAGGATAGTTGCAAGAATGGGAGTGGATGTTTGATTTAGTCCTAGTGATGGAGTTGTGAAGCCTTGTGTCAAATTTTGTGCAACAAATGATGGGGAAATTGGAGCTATACTTCCCAAGGCTTGATGTTCCATAATTTCCACCATAGTAAGTTTAAAAGGATTGCTCGTGATATCTTCTATCTCATATGGTCCTGACAAAGATGATGGTTTTTGTGATGGGGTAACTTGAATTCTTAGATCAAATTCTAGAGGATTTGGATCACTTGAGGAAAATGTCACTTTGGTTTTCTCCATGATTCTCTTGTGTTGTGATCTAGTCTTTACCATAAATTTTGTGTCACCTTTGGGAGAGTTGTGTTGATATTTGTAATGTTTGAACTCTCTAATTGACTCAAATTTAGCTAAAAGAGATGCTCTAAGTCTTTTTGGAGCAATGATGATAATGGGGGATGGAAAGGTGGGTGATGCAAAAAATTGATCTTTATAAACATTTTGGGACAACACTTTTGACTCAAGTTTGATGTTAGGATAAAGGATGTTTACAAATTTGGAAATCTTTAGGGTAGACTCATGACCTTCAAGATACAGTAGTTCAAATATGATAACTAACTCAACGAAATGCATGGAAAAGGATACATTTCTCATACAAAGTAGCTAAGTTATGGTTTGGGTTGATGGATGTTCAAGTCAAAAAGTGTTGGTGTATTCAAAAGTTTTGCAAAGTTAGGTGAAGTGAAGGATGAAATTTGACGAAGGGGTGGATGAAGTGTTTGACCCAATGTTGACTTAAAGTGAATCTTTGTTTGATAAGACCAAGGTAGTGAGAAACATGCTAGACCTATAAAGTTTTCAAATCCTAAACACCCAATGTTATAGATAGGTTGATTATCATGAAAAAGACCTGGGTTTTGGATCATAAAGAACATATTTATGTTTGGATGTTTCCTTATTGCACATTCATAAAATTTTATTAACAACCTGTTTATGTTTTGGTAAAGTGCCAAAATGTGGTTTTTGATTGATTTTTCACTATGATGCCTAAGTTTGAGGTGACGACCTATAGAACCTCTCTTGGGAATTTTTATTTTCTGGGAGATCATTTAGAGAAGTCTAAGTTTATGGAAGAAAAGAGGATATTTATTGCCACATAGGTGGTGGTAATATGGGTCTTCTAGCCTCAATATCGGTTTGTTCCTCTTCTTCATCTAAGATTTTGTGGGGTTTCTCCAATAAGCAAGTGTTCCTTTTGTGTCAAAAGTGAAGCTTTTCAAACTACTAATGATATTGGTTTTTTCACCTTCAATAAGTTCTGTAGACATCTAAATTTAATCACTCCCATATGATTAAATTTACTCCCTTTTCATCTATCATATTAAATATTAATTTATTAAATTAATATTACACCTTTTGTCTCATATCTGTAAAGCATTTAATTTAATAATTAAATGCCTTATCTTTCACCTTCTTCCTCTCTAAATTAAATAAATACACCAATTTATTTAATTTAGCCTTTTTTTCCCCTTTTGATTTAAAATCAATTTAAAATTCTTCATTCTCTCTCTCCTTGTCACATCCTCCATGATTTTGCTCTAATCTGAATTAATTTAATTAATTCATGATTATGATGTGCATCCTCTTAATCAAAGATTAATGTCACATCCTCCTACATTTGCCACTTGCCTCTAATCATCTATTAATTACAATCAAATATTTGCACAACCTTAACCAAGGTCATTAGCCATATTTAGCACCACCTTTTTAGTCAACCTTTGCATTTATCTCTTTTTAGCATTGACCCTCTTTCCCATGTGAATTTTTAATTCACATTTATTTATCCTAGATTCCCCTCTTTTATATGTGAATTTTTAATTCACATTCTATCTTTCCAAGGCTTCTAGAACCTTGGACTTGTCACATCATCCACATGTGACCAAGTCCCACCTTTTTGGAGCTCACCTTTTATCCTTTAGACTCTTCTAAGAATGTGAATTTTTAATTCACATTTATTTCTCAACCACCTCTCCTTTTCCCATGGAGATTTTTGAGGAATTCCAAAATTCCTCAAATGTCCCTTTCACTCTCACTTGGGGACAAGAAATTCCTTTTTGAGGAAATCTTCTCACTCCCCAAGGTACTCGTCCTTCCTCCACCTGATGTACCTTTTGGACACCTCACTTACACCTCATCTCCTCTTAGCCACTTCACCATCCACATGTCAAGATGTGAGGGCTTGTGAATTCTCAACCCACCATAGCCCTTCATCTTGATCTTGTTGGATGAATCTCAACCATTGAATTCTCTAGAGAATTCAATTTCTTCTATAAATACCCCCTCCTCAAGGGCATTTTTAACACTTTCATTTGGAGCAACCTTATGCTGTCAATTTGCATTCTCAAGCATTCACTATCATTTAGCCATCCACTTTGATCATCTTGCATATTCAATCTTGCATCTAGCTACATCAAAAGTCATCTAAGGAGCACACAAATTCATCTAAATCAAGGGCCAACCAAGGAGTCTTCAACAACAAGGAAGGTATAATCATTTGCATTTTATTTCATCTATTTTCCTTGTTTTATCACTTTTTAGGCTAATCATTGAAGTGTTCTTAGTGTTTTATCATTTGCATTTTAAGATATTTTGCACATTAAAATAGGGTAAAATTCCAAGGTACACAAGTTCAAAGTTTGGTTGAATAATAGCAGGTGTAAGATCAAGTTGTTCAATGGGAGCAATTAGTCTACAAATAGTCATGTGGGGTTAAATTTGTCATGTTTATCTTTCTTAAGTGAGTTTATTTTACCACAAACACTTGTCTTGATTATGTTTTCAAACTAAATATTTATGTCAAAAACATCATAACTTTCACAATGTCCATTTTGTGAAAATCATGAGATTGAAGCCATAATTACCTATGTTGTATTTGGAAATATGGATTGAGATATAAGTCAAGATATTTAGAAATCTCTAAGGATAGAAATCCTTAGGAAAAGCAGTAATATCAAGGTTATTTCAAAAGGTATCCATATTTAGGCCAAAGTGTGGAATTTTGAGGAAGATAGTGAATGTTTATTTTGTAGCATTTTGGAACCAAGAAATGTATTCAATTGACTCACAATCATTTACCACCTAGGTTTAAAATGGCCATACATGTTGAATCCCCACTCGGATTTCTCCAAACACTTTAGAAGACAATGCAAATAGTTAGAGATTTTGTGACACTAACTCCCCTCCACGACACACACTTCTCAGGACCACCAAATATCAAAACCCTTAAGATCCTAAGGATTTTTCTATTTCAATAATGAATAGTACAAATGTGGGGTGGCTTCAAAATGACCATTCTTGCACCAACAAGCATTTAAGGATTTTTGGAAACTAAACAATGGTTCTTAGTAACAAACTGAGAACACCCAACTGTACATGCACCCGCTTTTCCAATTAATGCTCTTATTACCATTCCTATTCTACTTAAGGAATGGTACTAGGTGCAATATGTTATATAGTCTAGGATAGAAGGTACTTTCTCATGATTTCCCAACCTTTAATATAGCCTGTCGGTAAATGTGCTTGCAAGAACTTGCATATGAGTTTCCCGTTGCAGGGGAAATATCAAATAGTAAGTCCTCTCTTAAGGCTGACACAAAGCATAAAAGTGTACTTAGGTATTTCTCTTCACCCAAGATCAAGTGAATCTCAAGGGGATTGTATACATACTATAAGTGCACACAAACAACGAAGTGCATTTGAAGTGTTTCTCTTCACCCAAGATCACACAAAGTACAAGGGGATTGGATAGGCACTACAAATGTGTCATAACAAAGAAAACACTCATTCATTTTACACTCTAAAGCTAAAATGAATTCATTTTATGCCCCAAATGAAATTTTAAGTTGTCTTGTTCAATTTTAAACCCAAAAGACAATGAAGAAATGAGAGTTCAATTTTAGTCTCGTTTGAACATTCATTTTAAACCCTAATGAAATTTAGTGAGGTCCTAAAGCATAAAGTAAAAAACATAAGAAATTAGGTTATAATTGCCCCAAAGTGTCAAACACTTGTTACAATCATAAAATATTAAGATGAGAATCCTTCTTCACTTTAACTTCGTGTCATCCAATCTTACAAAACCTTTTAGTCTAAAAACCAAAATAACGTTAGAGGCATGTTAGTAATCTGATGAATCGAAAAAATTAAAACACATGCTGAAAAATGATCATTAAATTTCTTACTAGAGTTGGGCGTCGCTTTCACGATAGCATCGCTCTGGTGAATTTGGGCTTCACTTTGCAGAGAAACCAATGATGACGATAGCATTGCTATTTGATTGGGTGTCGCCATTTACAAATCTTTAATACCTCTAGAAAGTATTAGTGTCACCATTTTTTTAATAGGTGTTGTAATATTTAAAAGGCATCATTATTTGTAATGATGATAGTGTTGCTATATGGCGACGCCTTGCAAAGGCATTAGTGAAATTATTTTGGGCATCACTCTATACTGCAAAAATCAAAATGAATGGAATTTGAGATAGAAATTGATTAAATTTGATTAGTTTCTCCCTCCTTCTAGTGCCAAAATGTGAATGAGGATATTAGTATGAGCCAATTATGCTTGATCCATGAATAATCGAAGCATATTCATGCCACTAATATTGAATCTAAATAGGATCAATCAAATTGAAGTTAAACTAAACATTCCTCAAAGAAAAACATCCTAAAGTAAAAAATGTTTAAAATGTCTACTCTAACCCATTTGAAACTTATCCTGTTTTGCGAGTGGTGTCGCATTAATTTGGAACGATGACCCTTTTCTAATCCCATGATTAGTGAGCTTTTCTCAATCGATTCTATTGAAGAGAATTGATGAAACAGTTATGAGAAGTGAATGAAAATAAAATTTATGGTAAAATGAGTATGATGCCAAAGCTAATCTAACATGATTTATGCTAAAATGATTGAGATATGCAATTACTAATCTATTCTAAATGAGATTTAAACTAGAAGGATTCAAACCCTGGGTATGTGCAAGATCATGATGGGCCAAAAAGTGGCGATATGATGGGTATGTGTAGGGTATGTGGCTGACAACTTTTTTTTACCCAAAATTGATGAAACGAAAAGGGTTTTTAAAGGAGATGAACTTAGCTTTCCACCAATATAAATTATGCTTTACTTTGAATTTAATAAATAATTATTATTCAATTTCTGTGTGAATTATGATTGATAGGTTGATTGAAAGGTTGATTGAAAAACATCTATAGCTTTCTAATAGTATCACATTTTTTGAATCTAAAACATGCATCACATTCTATGCTTCACATACTATAGGATTAAAATAAATAAATTTCATGAAGTTTTGACTCAGTTAAGGTGGTTAGACATACGAGTTTTTATATTTTTAAAATTTGTAATAAAAATTCATAATTAATTATTTACTTGGAAAAAATTACAAAAAATATGCATCACATCGGGACATGAGTCCTCTACTTATATCTAAAATCTTATAAAAAATATTATCATTTTATTGTGGTTAGGGTGGTCGACATACACCTACTTATTTTTCCTAAAATTTAAGTACCTTATCAAAATTTCAAATTTTCATTGGAAATAGATTTTTTTAAAATAAACCTAGTAGTTTAGAAACTGCATTCAATTTTCTACAAATTCTATTCTTACATATTTTTGAAATAATATAAACAACTTATTCAAATTTTTAGGTCAAGTTGTCTAACTCTATTTTTTTTGAATTTTGTGCCACTTAAGGGCCTAATTTTTCCATGATGATCCTACACATACCCCCCTAATTATCTAATTAGCTAAATGGATGTATTATGGAAGTCATTAATGGAAGTTAAAGATATTTATGCAACTAATTTAAACTAAAATATGCTAAATGTGAGTTAAAAACAAGTGTGAGTTTGAGTGATTCAACATCATAAGTTTTCTCTAAAAAATATGGATCTATTTACTCCAAATAGTGAACTATTTATAGGAAATCAAATGAGAAATGAAGGGTTGAGATTGAGAAAGCTAATCAACTATCAAGGATGGAGGAAGTTAGATGCATGGATCATGTATTCTCATCAATGGGTGAGAATGCAAGATGGGATTTAATCAAGGATTCTCATTCCTTCCAAACAAGCACACTTTTGACCTATACAAGAGGTCAAAAGTTAACTTGCACAAGAAATCACAAGTTAGCTTGCATGTGAAGCCAAGTGAGAATATTCCTTTTTTCAAATGATTGGAGGAGAGATAATATTCTTTGGAATATTCTCATGGGTAAGGGAAAAGGATAATTTAGTTAATTAAAACCAAATTAAATTGTGTAAAAAAGGGGAAGGAATATTCCTTTGGAATATTCCCTTGCAAGTGGGATGAATTAGATTAACTATCATGCAATTAGGGGATTTAGAAGAATAAAGTGATATTCATTAAATTAAATGATTTAATGAATGGGGAAAGGTGAAATGATATTTAATTATTAAATAACTTAGGGTTATTTAACTAAATAAGAAGACATAGGGAATTAAATTAAATAGTTTAATTTATTTAATTTAATGAGATGAAATGTTAGTGTGAAAGCGGAGAATTAACCTAATTAAATAAATTACATTAATAGATGCAAATGATACAATTAATTAAATAGTTTGGCTAATTTAATTAATTAAGTGAAAAGAAGATGGGTTTCAAGAGGAAATGATGTTAGTATACCCGATTCGAGTGCATGATATCATTTAGGATATTTTTCTGTGTCTACACTACCCAAGAAAAAATTCCAAAGCAATTTTTCAAGATTAATGCACAAATACACAAATGCTTTGGCCATTTGAACAGATAATATGTATCCCAAGCACTACAATTCATAACCCAAATCCAAACTTTTCAAATCAAAGAAAACAAAAGAAAAATAATTAATTGTCATTACATGGAAATTGTTCCAATCTGTTAGAGCATAGTTATAAACTTTCACCTAGTGTGAATTGGGAAAGTAATATCAAATATAAAATATAATTTTCTCTACAAAATTTGCTCCAGCATAGTAATTTGAATGAAATGTAACAAGTTGTAATTGGGATTAATAAATTAATACATACATCTTATAGAAGTGAAAATATATCTCGTTCTCATGTAGAAACATGACCAATTTTTTTGATCTACTACATTCCCCAATTTCTGAGCCAAAATAAGTACAATATGTGGATCTTCACTCCTGTACAACTTTTCAAATTCTAGCTTGACTGCTTTGCTTGGGCTTGTATTTGAGGATAGTAAGCCCAAACACATCTTACACTAATGTTCACAACTGGTGTTCATTGAATTAACTATAGGTTTAAATCATATCTACATATAATTGTGAGGTGAAGAAGGCTTTCATTGACATAAAAAACTTCATCATACTTGCATGAAATGCTTTCACTTAATTTTCATAAAATATCTTAGCAATTGAACCGCATGATAAATAATTAATAAGAAATTAAAAAAAAAATGCATCCCTGGTGATTGTCCATGATAATTCTATGGAAGTAAATTATGTTGTGTAGAGCTCATTGTAAACTGCACTCTCTGTCGATATTGGAAAAGCTGTCAATAATCTGTACATATAAATCTATATGTATACTTAAATAAAAATCTTGCATTTAAGTTCTCAAAACCTTGTGATTTTTATCATATTATGAGCTACCAATAAACCATATTATGAGCTACAAAACACTACCTAAATAATTTTGTATGTCTTTCATACACCACTACTCAAAATTGAACAGAGTTCTAAATTGACTGTCTCACATTATAGGACAACAATGATGTTGATAATTTAAACTATTGTCTATCCAATGCTAAGAATACACATTGATCTATTTATTAATTAATTAATAAAAATAGACAAAGGTGCATTCTAATTTATACAAGGTTTAACATCTAAAAATATTTCTAAATTTCTCCAATAAAAAAGATAGTTAAAAAAAAAACAAATTTTAATTCATATCATGTAGTTAATGCACACACTTATAAATTTGTGAATGTATATATATAAATTCCAAAAATATCAATAAATTTTTTGTAATTCTACATGCAATAAACTTGTAAAAAAGATTGCTTTAAATAGTTGGAACATCAATGATCAACATTAAATATAAATATGAGAGGCTAAAATAAGTGGTGAATGCAACAATGAAATATGATAGTAAAATAATTGTGAAATATGATTAAATAGCATAACATTTTGAAAAATTAAAATCATACCATACATTATAAAAATATGTAGTATTAAATAACTAACATATTTATGAAATTTAATATAAAAATATTGGCATCAAATGAGGGAGATTAAAATATTCATAACACAAAAGGAATGGCATAGCAGTTTTATTACAACAAATTCTAGTGGTCATGGAATGATGTCATGAATAAAAACTAAAATAAATAAATACCTACATAGATAAGTTGAAAAGAATATAAATAAAACTAATTTGGCTATGAAATTTTTCAATGTTAAACGCGTAAGGACACAAAATAGAGACAGATGATTGAGGAACCTAAACCTAGAGAGCTAAAACCCCATGCTCTACAACATTAACAACTATAGATAAATGGAGAAATTGAATGTTTCATAATAAACATAAAATGCACCAGAATTAAAAAATAATCGTAGCATTAGCAAAATAAGCATGAAGAGACTAAATTAAAGTCCTAACCAAATGTTTTTAGGAAAACTTATTATGAAAATGTTGAGTAAAATTTTATCAAGCAACACTCATTTAATCAATTTAAAAAGTAACAATAAGACAACTTTAAAAAAACTTCCTTACATTACCTATGTAAAAAGAACAACGATATTTTATCCAAAAACAAAATATAAAGGAAGCTTTTTATAAAAAATTGAATTGTCCTCCGCATGACTTCCATATGCATGCCTTTTTTGAGGCACACTACACTCCATGGAGTATGCATGCTTGTCTCTATGCACCTTGTTTTAATGTTACCCAGGAAATAAGAAAATTCATCACTACACTAAATGTTATAGTTAATGTTTGCATACTTTTTCTTTTGTCTAGATTTGTAATACAAATAGTCCTAGTTGTTGATGTTTTAGGTGTTTAAATATCCCAAGGACTATCTCTTTCCCGCATGAGTATTTATTTGGTCTTAGGGTAAAAATATGGAGCTCATTTGATAATTAGGATGTTGCAAAATCTTGCTGGGTAGGCGGATATGTTGGAAATATTGTCATTGATGTCAAAGGTGCTCAAGTTGAGATAGTTGGAGGTTATCATTGATATCGTGAAGGATAAAGATCATGAAGGATAAAGACATTGAACAAGCTTAAATAGAGATTATAAGAAGCGTATACATACCAGCATACTTGACAAGAAAGAAAAGTCATAAGGTATATATATGAACTTTGCACTTTCTAAGTGACAACCAGTCCAAAATCATGAATCCAAATGGCAAGCATAAGGTGAAATTAGTTCATGATTTAAGAAAGTATAGATACAATAGAAAAATAGATCTGAATGTGGTACTATTTAGAGAATGCATTAGAGTTATATTAGATACAAGGAAAATATGAGAACATGGATAAAGCAACTTTATGAAGAATTCTTGTGCAGATCTTTGAAGAACATAAATAGATTCATGAAGCATATTTGAAAGTATATGAGCATTAGATATGAGGTCGATCAGATATGAGAAGAAAGATATAAGTATGCTCTGTGGAATAATTGATATATCTTAAAGCACAAGTGTTGTGTGGAGAAAAATGTATATCATCTGAATAGTGTAGAGGTGGTGATTAAATGAAGATTTTCTGAGTTGAGTGGATCATATTGAATATCATACGTAATTAAGTAAGAGAGAAAAAATATGAGTTTTAAAATGTAATATCCAATGAACAAAGCACTAGTTTTGGGCAAACATAAAACAAAAAAATTGTGAGTACGAATAAAAGATAATGTGTGTATAAAGAATATTCAAAGAGAAGAGAGTAAGAAAAGGAAGCATATTATATATACATAACAGATTGAAAATTGGGAAGAAGCAGATATAAAGAGTATATATATATTGATTTTTGAAGCATATTTAAACAAATTTATGGAGCATATTTAAGCAGACCTGTGAAGGATTTACAAGTAAATTGAAGTAAATGAAATATATATATGAAGATCATCAAGTAAAAGCAAATAGAAGTGAAGCAGACCTTGTATCTAATTTGAAGCAGATTTGTGAAGGAATTTAAGAGTAGATTTATGACAGTGTCTGAAGCAAAGGTGTGAAGAGGATTGGAATAAGAGGACACATACAGATTTGTGATATAGAAGAGAATTTCATGCATACATAGAAAAAATCTATGTAGAGATAAAAGAGAAGGTTATATCCGATTTGTAGGAAGAGTGTTTGAGCAGAATTGTCCATCATTCGTTGAATAAGCAACATTGAAGGTGGAATATTATCATTCAAGTTATCATTTTTGCTAAGTTGGTGCTTGGCAAATAGGAGGTTGGTGCCTACGAACATTAGGGGTTGGTGCTCCTTGTAGGTTGGTGCCTACTAAATCAGCATTAGGGGTTGATGCTCCTTGTAGGTTGGTGCCTACTAAATCAGAATTAAGGGTTGGTGCTCTTTGTAGGTTGGTGCCTACTAAACTACATATTTGGTGATTCAATTAGGTTGGTGTCTACATTCATTGTAAAAGCTTACATAATTTATAAAGTACAATTGTTGGTGTCAACTTGTTCGTACTGTGATATTCTTGCATAGTTGAGTTGTGTTAGAGTGTGAAGTTGATAAAGGTTGTAAAGGGTAAAAGTTTGTTGATATACTGATTCACCCCCCTCTCAGTATATCTTTGTGCTCTTCAAGATATATCCCAAAAGTTCTAGATATTTCACAAACTCAAAATACTTTGTAGGAACCCTACTTAATGCCCTCATCATTGGTTCACATGAGTAATTAATGGAGAAATACTTGGGTACTTTTAGAATTGTTCTTGACATTTATTTGTCATTTTATGTCTTCTACTTTCATCAAGTTCAGGTTGTGAGTTGATTCTACCAAGCTTAGCACACAAGTGATCAAGGTCATCCACAAAGCTAGTTTAGAGATGATTTCACCATGCATCTACAAACATAATCACTGGGTCTATCTTCCAAAACTAGTAGGAATTGTCTAAACCCTTTCTCTAGAAATGAATTTTGGAAAAAGAATGGATTTTTGGTTTACGTTGGTTTCCAAATGTTTCGTATGCCTTAATCGAATTATGCATCCAAATGTAAATGGAGTTTGTTTCCACTTTGCAAGTGTGTATTTTTTTACCCTAAAGCACTATTGGTTCTTGTAGACATGTAAAATATACTAATTGATCTCGTGCACTTGATCCTGATTAACTAACATCATTTCATCTTGAATCACCTCTTTAACTTATCATCAATATTCGTCCCTTAATTAAATCAATAATCATTTATCTAATTAAGTCATCATCTCCTGTTAGTTAAATAAATCAATTTTATTTAATTAATTTTGTAATCCCCCCTTTTAATTAAATAATCAATTTTATTTAATTAAATCTCTAAAGTCATTCTATTAAATTAAATCAATCTTTATTTAATTTAATCCAACATCATCCCTCTTTAGTTAAATAAATCAAAATATTTATTTAATTAAATCTAAATCATTATTCCTCTCTTTTTTATTTAAATTAATCCAAAAATCTAAGTCAAAAGTCAAAATCACCTAATCTCCTATTAAATTAATGAAATCAGTGATTAATTTAATCCTAATCACTCCAATTCTCTAGATTTTGCAACTTGCACAATTAAATCATTTAGTTGATTTAATAATTCCCTATTTACTTTGAAAATGGCTTCAAAAAGGGAATATTCCTCCAAATTTGAAATCTCCCCCCAAATGACTTGTCCATCCAACAAAACATTTAAAGCTCTTACATTGTCTCTTACATGTCCCCCACTTGGCATTTAACTCATCTTTCATCCCCCCTAAACATGTCATCTCATCAAATTCAAATTTCAAACTTGCACATTGATCAAAATGTACTCAAGCTTCCTCCATTCACATGTTGACAAGTGACACCTTGCCATTGGTTGAATGTTAGTCCCACATTTCTCCATTTTGGGAATTATTTCAACTTGTCAATCTATAAATAGAGAGCTTCTCTATTATATTTTGCATCCACAATTTGAACAAACTTATTATGCTCAAATTCATTTTCAAGCATCACCATTTTCATTGATTTTATCAAGTTCATAGCTAGGTTATGCAGGAATTCAACCAAAGTGGATCACATCTTCATCAAAGATCATCAAGCTTGCAAAGGAGTTTGGATAGGGCCAATTTACACATAAAATTGACACCAAATCCGCCATGGGATCAAGAGTTTGCTTATTTAATTAGGATTCAATACATCTTTTATTGTTTTCTTATTGTGTACATCTCTTTTCCTAATTTAAGTTTTGTAAATGGATTTCATGGGGAACTTAGATTCTAACTTGCATTTCAATATTCTAATGTGTTTTTTGGTTGTGTTTTGCAAGTATTAGGGTCTTGGTTCATACATTTGGCACTAGGAGGGCTGAATCACAAATCTAACACATTTTTTTGATAAATTTCATCATTTTTCAATAGTTTTGTTCGCGTGTCTCTATTACAGTGCAACTAGACCCTATTTTAGTGTTTTTGAGCACGTTTTGGCACTTTGAGCATTGTTTTAGTGCTTTCGAGGATTGTTTTAGTGCTTATGAGGATTGTTTTAGTGCATATAAGCACTATTTTGGCACTTTGAGCACGGTTTTGGCACTTTGAGCACTATTTTAGCACTTTTGATGACTATTTTAGCGCTTATGAGGATTGTTTTAGGGCATCTGAGCACTATTTTGGCACTTTGAACATTGTTTTGGCATTTTGGGCACTGGTTTAGCACTTTTGAGGATTTTTTTAGCGCATATGAGGATTGTTTTAGCGCTTTTAGAGTCAGTTTTAAAATGACCATATCTTGGTCATATGAAGGTCTTTTTTGATGCTTTTTT